>LQNS02276866.1:5281862-5306909 GCA_001587735.2 Parhyale hawaiensis
CAAGACTATTGAATTTTGAGTCTGATGGTTGATCCAGAGGAAATCTAATGTTCAGGATATGAAGAATCACCGACGTGACAATAATCATCACAAAGGAAAACCACAGGCACATGCCCCATACTATAGTAACAGTCGAGGAGCTTTCCTAAGATGATTTACTCTTGTAGGCATTCTTGACTGTATCCAATTCGACTTTGGGAGAGGCTTAGGCCACTTTAATTGGTCTTCTCTCTTCCGCTCGAACTACACAGTTTGACATTTCTAAACTCCGCATATCAGCGACTATTGATAGTGCTTGCTTGTATTCATGATCGTCTCTTTGGCAGGGATTCTTCCCCCCTTTTTTTCTTCTATTTTCTCCACTCTTCTATATCCTACTAACATAATGGCAATAGCTCATAGAGGGCCGGAGCTTTACTTCCGGTGTCTCTTTGGGAATGGGCCCCTTGGTTCATCTACTGCCGCCTATTTAATCTAGTCTTTATGAATGAATGGCAAAGTGATCATAAAAAGTTGCAGGTCAGTAGTAGAATAGCATTGAAACAAAACGTTCTGTCGAGTTTCATTCAAATTTTAACTATTAGTAACTTACAGTTCAACCGGGTGCAGCATTATCGTTTACTACGAGTAAGGGTTGAATACTTCTGACGATAAATAATACAAAATATTTAATCCGTCATTCTACTGTACATCAGTGATAGTACCCAGAAACTTCAACATGGATTCCTGCCTATCAACGAATGCTTCTCATATACTCCAACTTCATTCTCATATCATAACTTCTGTTTTCACGAATCTTTATATTTAGTCATAATTAGATGTTTTGTTAAGAGTTTTTATTATTTACAATATATTTATCAGGTACAGTTTAGCTTAGGCATACTTAATAGATGTAGGAACGAGAAGACAAGGTTAACCTGTTGAAGTGGTGGTGGCATTCTTGCGCCAGGATGAAGTCAGTGTATTAATAGACTTAAGTGCTTTTCAAACTGCTGGTTTGGCACCCGTGTTGCAGAAAAATAAAGTAACGTATACATTGAGAAGCAGAGCAGCGAACCGAAGTAGACCGAAACAAAGAAGAGCATGACAGCCAGATGCTGTCGACAGCGGATAGTGTGCCAGTCTGTGTCTGGGAAGCTGAAGCTTTGTTTTGACAATCTAGCTATGGTGTGTGCAGTGATGCCACCCCTTACAGAAACCTGTAAGATCCCTTGACCAGAGGGAAATCCGCTATGTAGCAATAATACTCACGGTTACTTACTAAGCAGTCCACTTGACCCATAACCGTACGCTGGATAACCCGATGCGTATGCTTGTGAGTAGGGCGAACTGTAGGCACTATAGTCTGACATCGCTGCGCCGACACTTGCTGTACCTGCGGCAGAAGGGGATATTTCAATATTGCATGCCTGTAATATTAGTCATCCAAGGCTATTGTTAGTTTAACTTCTGCCGACCCAAGAAAACGCGGGGATCGACGTTACAAACACCGCGATATAGACTAAAAATTTATGTTGAATTGCGTCGTTCATCCAATCCAAGATTAAACTCAAGCTTGAACGGTTTGAGAGCAGTTTTCTGGAGGTTGAGACAGAAAACTGTGCGTTATATATGACGCATGATGTGATTTCAGGCGACCCTATCTTATTCAGGTTGTACAACCTCGCTACAAAGGCAACTTTTCCCTAGGTATATAATAGGAAAAAGTACCCTTGCAAGCAAAATTGCATAATTCGGATACGATAGGAGCCACGCCACCGGCAACAATCTTAAAAAAAAAAAAGGTACACACACGCTAGGAAAACGAATGAGGTTCCTCGGCTCATCGTCCAAACGTTTTGATGAACCCTGATGAACAAAGTTTTGAGTTTATAAAAAAGATGCAAAAATGTTAAAAACCAGTTTAGTTAACGTAGCAATTGTAGTTAGTTAGGTTTCGGGCATCTCTTCAAACTTGGAGAGAATAATAACTCAAAAATATTTGCAAAAGAGTGCTATGTGAATGGACAGATCGAGCGACTCATCCGGACACGGAGATGAAGACTCTCGGGAAATTTAAACTAATTGAAGATCAAAGCGCTGTTATACGCGGTAGTGTTCATGGAAGTTAGTCGCGTCCTTGGTTTAAGCCACACTGTATAAGACTATTAGTTCGATTTGAATAAAGCAAGGAAGGCATGTGGGCAAGAATATAAATAAACCAACTGTTGTATAGTAATAATAGACATTGAAATTTACTCTATGTCACAGTATTGGTTCGCATGACTACATGACTTAATCTTGTTTTTTGCATGAATAACACTATCAAGTACACATCATATAGGGTAAACAATACAGTGAAGAGTTAAAATACTGAAGTAAATCAAAGTTTTTGCCGTTGTTAGAGCAGTACCATATATTCCACATCATTAGCGAGGAATTCCTGTTGAAGTTCGAGAGTTCTATATATTATGAGATTTTTTTTACTAGGCGTACTATATCAGCTTCTTTCCTACACATAATCTCACAGATATTCAGAAAATGTCTTCTTGTATCTTTAGCAACTAAGAAAATAACAGTTTCGGGAAAAAGCTGAAAAGCATTATTTTCCAGGGAATTTTGGATTCGCGTCTGTTACTCATAGCATGGGTGAAGGTGAAACTCTTGCATTACATAGCAACTTTGCCCACATATTTCTTGCTGTGTAAAAATTTCACTTTCAGTTAGCTCGGTCATTTCCAACTAAGACTGACGTACAAGTACCTTTACTGTAACGAAGCCCTTCACCATTATAGGAAACAATATAATGAAATTATTACTGATAAACATTTGAGAAGATTTAGGCAGGCACAAATACTTAAACTAACGAATATCCCATACTAAGGTACACAATCAATGAAATTCTTCAAATCGTAATAATTTACTTGCTTAGGGTGGATATCCGATATAGAACATGAACGCTGCATAGCACCTATAGACAACAATAGGCAATTAATTTATATCCCAACTGAAGTATACGAATAAATGGAAAAAGCTTTACAGTATTTTTAGAGCTTCTGCATGTATCAGTGATGTATCTGAAAAGGTGGAATATTTGTTGTAGCGTACAACAGCTGATTTGATTTCAAGTTCAAGGCTTCACAGTTGGCTGCAGAAAATGTGATTACGAAAGTATTTCTTTGTTAGTCGCAACGGTTAAAGTCTGTTCAGCACAAATCGGTCTCCAATGAGCCAGCGATACCAGTAGAAAGAATCAGGAGCTAAAGAGGCAGTTCAGAACGAAAGGGTGCGGCGGGCGATCTAAAATACGACCATGAAAGGGTTGCCTGAGAGGTCCCAGGAGGGAAATGAACAGCATTGGGAAATCAGAGCTACACGTACAGAAGCATATAGTACGCTTGAAAAAAACTAGGGGCGTATAGAAGTAGTCGGTTCTTTTCCAGAGGTGCAAGCGGGACTTGGGCTCACTTGGCGTAGGCATAAAAAGTAATGAAGAAATGGAGCCAGGATATGAACGAAGGATTAAAAAAAATTGGGTTACCTAGGTGTAGTCGATTCTTTCCCAGAAATGGAAGAGGGACTTAGTAAAAAGTTCAAGATGAAGAGATGAGATACAACATAAATGAGAGATTAGAAGATGTATTCATGTTTTCCCCAGGAAAAAGTAGGACTTCAATCATTTAATCCTTTATTGATTTAATCTTGGTTTCCAGTTCGACTACCTCATTTAGGACGCATCACATATGACAAAGCAACCAGTGAATGATAAAGGTTCAACTAAAAATGACTTAATAGAAATTGAACAGCTAAAATAGCCCCAACGATCCTTCCTCTCAGTAAACAGCTCAGAAGATTGAAAAAAAAAGATCAAGCTGACTATTACAATTTTAATTGGTAATCGACTCGATAAAAGTCGTTATCTCATCGTAACAGCAGATAGTAATTAAAATGCCAATGATAGTCACTTCACCAAGCCATACAATTCAACTACTGCGAGTTACTGTTCGTATTATAAGTAATAAACAGTGGCATAATTTACGAATAATATTTTACAGTTAGCTAAAAATCGATAACTATTTGTATTACGTAGATTAAACGTATTTTCAACGAAAAGTAAGCATGCAGCCATATGGCGGTTATTTTTTATTTCTAATTTTTCGCCATAGAAGCCAAGGTTAAAAACAACCTACTCCAGTGGGAGGGAAAATTCAGTAGGCACTGCAATAACAAGTATTTATATTTCTTCGATTTAAAGCACGTCTACCATAGCATGTATGCATAAATCAAATATCGCACGAGCCATTCATCATTTCCAGGAACATTAATTACCCAAAAATATCCATGGCGTTACAAAAACAGTTGATATAAGAATTACAATGAAACTATTAGAATGCTGAAAACATATAGAGTAACAGTTTTGTAAGTGAAGAAGCATTCATGAACATAATTTTAAAAGCTATGACACTGTAGATGACTAGCTTTTCAATAAAAGAAACAGTAAGCACGATGCGAACAACAATCAGGCATACGTGCAACCATGTACCGTACCCTTGGTGTTGCAAGAGGAGACTATAGCTAGCATACCTCCTTCATTTGTACAAGGGTGGGTAGGAACATTCGATACGGGTCTCTGGGATAGAATTTGAAATAGGTAAAGATTCAGTACATTCTCATTTGTGGCTCAACCACTTCTACCATCCTAATTAAGAAAAATATTTAAAAATTTCATAAGCATTCCAGCCCATCCTCGTGAGGTCGACGAGTTAAGTTTGGTATGCAGACAGCGACCGGTTATGTTATGAAATAATTGGAACTCAACTAAATATAGTATAATAAGGAATTTTAATATTAATTATACCCAAGTGATCTTGCCGGTGCCGAAGAAGCAGTGCGTTCGACCTACCTGAAAAGTGCGGCAGCGGTGAAAAGGGTGCATCCAAAGAGCCTTGTGAGGTCGCATTGGATGAGGGCTTGGCGAAACTGAAGGTGGGGGATGGTTGGGCAAGAGAATTTGTTGAGGTAGGCTGAAGAAGTGTGAGAGTGGAAGAGGTGCAAGGAGTGTCAGCTTTGAGTGGAGAAGAACAAGGCGCTAAGCCGTGAGAGGAGTCCAGAGGTGTCACACTCACACCGAGGTACCCAGAGTCGGAGACCTCAGGTAGTCTGGCGTGTTGGTCATGTTGACGACTGTGGTGTTGTTGACAGTGTGTTGGTGAGAGTTGGTGCTGTTGGTGATGATGTTGGTGTGATGAGGGATCGTGGTGACTGCTGTGCTGAGGGTTTTGGTGAGAATGAGGTTGATGATGATGGTGGTGACTGCTTTGGTGATGCTGACTTAGATTATGCTGATGGTGGTGCTGCTCTTGAGGTGAGAGTGGCAGTTGTTCGTAAGGAGAGAGTTGATGAGACAAGGCAGGAGTGGGAGAGATAGATTGTGCAGCGTAAGGAGTGTGGGGAGGAGGAGTGCTCAGGGGAGGAGTTGTGGTACCACTTCTTACTGAGTTATTAGAGGCCAATGCATTATTGTTTCCATCACTTGTGATGCCTGGGGAACATGAAAACACCAACTGAAGACCTCACAAGCATTCTCACTACTACACTTCACACGCCGTGAAAGCAGAAATTCAGAAACATCCCAAGATTCAACTTTGTCTTACACTGTCAGATCAAAATCAAGTTGCGCTGAATTTCTGATTCCACGACGTGTTCCGGTTCGTCAATAATGGCGACCGCACCGAGTTCCTGTCTGTTCGCAGCCTCAAAAATGTTACCTCTGTGAGGATAATCTGGTGGCGGTAGAGAGGAGAGTTCGATCGATGGCGTCTCCAAACACAAAAATCGCGCAAAATGCTACCGCGCTGAACAAAGCAGTGAACATAACTCTGTATACCTGCTAAGGTTAAGGGAAGTTAATAAAATGATAGTCTAGCTCGAGACAGTTTAGGTGGCATATAAGAAAAATCCGTTCGCCGTCATGATATGAAGCAGAGGGAGAGAGCGGGAAGAGCTTCCCAGCCAATGGGAGCGTCGCACTCGCAAGACGCGTCGCCGTTGGTCGAGACGCTCTTACTCCCGGCCTAACTGCCAAGAAAAGGGCGGGAAATTGCGACGGCCAGAACATTTTCTTGCGATATTACTTCGTGATGCGAAATTAATCTAGAAATGATGTAGATTAAATGGTACTAAGGGATAATACTGAATCTAATTTTGAGCTTTTCTAATTGGATGTTTTCTTATTTTCAGGATTTGCGGGCTTCGCCTCAGGAACATCGGCGGGTGCGGAGTGAACATTAGGTGAACAGTAGCAGGTGCATGGTGCATTGCGGTGCAGTTATGGTGCAAGTTACATCAATAACAACGAACGTAATAAAAGTGCAACTAATACAATTACGGCCGGTGATAATAAGCAAATAAAGAACTACTGCTGTAGACATACACGGTGCTCTATATACCATGCACTTACTAATGCTCTACACAGTTAAGCATTCTCAATATTATCTACTTTCAAAGACTACATAAAACAGAACTTAACCAACTCAACCAATGCACAGGAACAAACAACGCGGACTTGCATTCTTTTATTTCTTGTTAGTGTAGTCGAGAAAAACAAGCGCCTCTCGCTATCATAGAATTTCTGGAGACTTTCACAGCGGTAAGACAAATTGGATATATACGAAAAAAATTGGCCATTCGAAGTTAATTTCGTAAGAAGCAAGAAGCGTTCGTCCCAAGAGAACAATGCGCCTCAACTCTCTCTTTGTCCGCAACAGAAAACGCCCTCGCCAGATACTCTTGCTCTGATAAATCAAGCTGCTCATGAAAACAGTCTTTTCATGAGAGTGAACTACCGATAAAACAGCCGCCGTGAATACGTGAGGCAGACTGTAAAATGGTCCATTGTTGGGCGGGCAAGCTGTCTCAAGATACCAGTGCTATACAGTAACAGCTACATGCCATAAAGACTTTGCTTGCGTGACTTTTTTGGTGCATAAAGAAAAAACTTATGGTCGCAGAAAAGAGTAAGATGCTCGGGACAATACGGCCGGCTTTTGGGAAGAGAACAGAGGCTTCGGGCAAGAGCGGCTCAAAGAGGGAGGGGAAGATCTATTCATTCCAAGAATTATTGTTGAGTCTGAAGCAGCTCTGACATTATATCTATCGCTGACTAAGAGGCATGAATAATTTTAGAAGGATTTGATAAATAATTTGTACATAACCACATTAGTGACTGTTGTTCTACATTTTCTTATTGAGAAAAAAGCTGAAGATTAATATCATTTCATCAATGTAGGTCTCCTGGTTAACTCTACTGTAGGTAATCCTTGAGAACCAGTAACCGCTTCATTTACCTTAATTAAGAAATCTGTTAGGATATTGTAACGGTCCAGAATAAAATGAGTGTTAATATATTGACATGCCCTTTTCAATGCCATGGTTCTGCCTTCAGAGGGAAAGCTTTTCTTGGTGGCACAAGCGAACTCTACTTTTCAAATGGGTTTAGACCTAAAAAGTCTCAGCCTCGTTGTTATTGAAATGAATGCGAGAGCTAGTATTGTCAATGAGAGCAAGCACAGTGCTGTCCATTACACCTTACTGATATGACCACGTCGTGGTTGGTGAATAGGAGTGCATATGAGAGACAACGAAACCGATGACTATCCATTACCTTGCTGATAATGGCTATGGGCAGAAGCTGACGAGTCCAGCTGGGGAGGTGAGGCTAGAACGGGCTTTACGTCCTGCATCGAGATTGGGGTCAGGGGAGACAGGCCCGCTACGCCACCTAAATAATCAGGACCAAATGATTTTACTTGATGCTCGCTTAGATAGTTTAGACTTATTCGATTTACTAAGCAAAATCCGGTTTTAGATTATCCCCGAGTGCGTTCTCCTGGCCTTCAGCACAATCTCGATTTAATTCCTAATTTGGACTACACTTAATCTGGGTTGTGGAAAACAACAGACGCTTTCGTTGAATCTAGACAAAGGTTGTGAATATGAACTTATTCTAGTCTCTAAGCCAGTTAACAATATTCAAAGTGTAAGTCCCATTTCGAGTACTTTAATTGCTTACGATTCCCATGATCTGGCAATCATTGCACTCGGGGATAATCTAATTTTAATTACGAATTAAAGTGAAAAATCGAGGGGCCTCCTACGTATATTTTCAATATCCAGCATCATTTAGCACTTGAAGCGCTGAGAGCAAAATGAGCCAAGTGCGCAACCTTCTTGCAAACCAGGCTTAACACTAGGCACAATCGCGCTACCTTTCTTCAATTTGGAACTCTAGGGGGAAAGACAAAAATTCAACCAAATTTCCCGTTTGGAAATTGTCTTTCAACCAAATCCATGTGATAAAATTTTTACAACACTATTTTTTGACATATCTGCATGGTTTGGCGACAGGGTTCGACGACGGACTCTTTTACACGTCTCATCTCACTTCTAACAGTCCTCTTTGTACCAGTAACCAAAGATTCTGTATTCTTCACTGAACTACTGATTTTAAGTAGCACTCGTATCTACACTAATACTAGATTTAAAAAAAAAATGCAAACATAGAGACATGTATCAGCCTGTTGTTTTAATGCTATTAAGCACAATGGAAGATAGAACAGTCCTTGCTACAAAGGCATGGATTGGGTTGGTTCAGTTCTACTGATGAGGAAGCGCTCTGAGGGCCATGAATGTCACCATCACATCTGGTAGTGACCAGCTAACTACGACAAACATACAAATTGTTTTCTTAGCATGCTCCTAGCTACGAAGCACTGTAGGATGCGTCAAGCATTTTCAACACAAGATGTACTAAATATCATCAAGCTCAGTCACATACAATAACAGCACATGCCATTTGACAAAAAGCTGCAGTTCAATCCGACATAAATACGGCGCCTTAATCGTAGTATAAAAGCTTAAATTCTTCGAGTGAAAAAAAAAACGAAAAAGCGACAATGAAGCTTGAAGTTATGTAGCTTTGGCCATGGCTTGCGAACTTACTCTGCTCGGAGGAGGAGGATCCAAATATGAATAAAAAACTAAAAAACTGAACTGAACGTGTATATAGGCAAATCAGAAACGGGTCCCGTGGAGGTTTAGCCGTTTACCGAGTTCACAAACATAACCTTCGACTTGTCGAAGTGAACTTAGATGGTCAAACTGTTTAGTTTTGAGGGGCTGCTGGTTGTGAGCAGTAGTTTATTTATAAACCACATTCTGTAACTGCACGTATCAGAACCAAAGATTTGTACCAATACAGTTTAGACATCACTGAAAACCCTATAGGGTGCGAATTACTTAATAATACTTTGAATTTGTACCTAACTAAGAGCATGATGGATTACTTTTTATTTTTTAAACACACGATTCGCCTAGAAACAACAATTAACAATAGATAAACGTTCAGCTGAAAGCAAACTGAAAAGAAGCAATTGTCATCTAATGAAATAGCCGCCGGAGAAGAGTTACGCAAATCATGTTGAATAGATAGGAAGAATAATACTCACCTAATGATGTGGCAAGGGGCGGAGTATAGACATGGTTAGACGCAGGGTTGGTCATGGCCATCGTGTCGTAGAGCGCCTCCGTGGCGCTCCCGGACACCGCCACGGAGGGGGGGAAGCTGTTTGTGTGATCAACAAAAGATTGTACCGCACTGCCCAGGTCAAGAAAATACATATTAATACAATATAAAACTATGGAGATGATACGCAGATGTGTTGAAAACTTTCTGATGAAGACATGAGAAGATGGATCGAAAAATTTCTGTCCAGGGTGTTGTAAAAAGTACAAGTTGACTAAAATCTGTGTTTTCTTATCATAGCCTATAATGCTATCGTTAAAGATAGACCATCATGTTGTCCACGCAAGTCATTTACTCTACTGTGGTTTCACTCAAAAGTTTATTGTAGAGCATCACCAACAGTGTGGGTAGAATTAGTTCATGAGTACATCATAGGCGAGGAGTAAACTGATAGGCACGAAGGTACAAATAACCACAGCTCATATGTGAAATGAATGAAGTTTTTCCTAGCCCTTTGAAGCGAAGCGAAAGCTGAGTTCTACATGCGAAAATGTGAGGCTCTACTTGTGCAGCTGCAACCCGCAGCGAGAGTCTGTTTGGGGCTCAGTGCCTATTAGACCCATGGAGATTGTACTATGTTGTGAGCTGTGGGGTTCAGTGAGGACTCTTGATTCAACTATGTGCCTGCATTTTTAAACGGAACTAATTATATCATATGCACAAAACGCAACCTATTGTGGAAGACAAGCAGTTGCATCTAAAGCAATATTGACTCACCTATAAGGGGACACAGCTCCTCCAGGTACACCAGTCCCTAAATCAGGCAGTAATGCTTTACTATTGTCGTCTGTTTTTAGTGCAGTCCATTGTTTGGACCACAACATCTGAAACAAAAAAGACCCGTGTAATTGTTAATATGATGAAATAGCGCAGTGAATAAAAATAAGTCAAAAAATCTTTATACAGGGTAGATCAGCGTTCATGCTACATCTGCACTGTTTATTTGTTATTTTGAAATGTTTGTACGGAATTACAAATGGCGTAAGTAATAATATCTTAAGTCCATTAGAAAAGGTAATATTAAAGATCATTTGGGTTCATTTTACAAGATTAGGGCTATCAATCAACTCCCAGTTAATTCAAGTCTATTTCGCTGTAACATACTAAAGTACGTGTCAGTTGATGCCAATACCATCCAGTCAGTGGTAGAACAAGTGCAACGAAGAGCGAACAATATTTCTCGTCTCTCGTTAAATGCAATCTCTCCATCAGTCTAATCCATTACCAAGGAATATCAATGAAAAGCGACTCTATTTTCATTGAATAACACAGAAAATATGCAAAAAAAAAAACTCTCGCAGAATTTTCTTCATCTCATTTGGCCTCAAAAATATTTGAGAGTTAGACCAATACATTTCCTCCTTCAATCTAATTTTCTGGCAAAGAAAAAAACTAAAAAAAGACATCCTGCTATCAATTGGCAAGCACAGGAAATTTGCTAACGAAGAAGAAAACCTCGCAGAACTTCACCAAATTTGCCTAGGCATAGAAAATATTTTGGGGAGAAGACTATCCGAGATGGCGGCCAGACTGATGCAACATAATGCACGACGCGAAGAGCAATAAATTCTTTGGGGCCTTCGGTTAAGATTGACATCAAAGGTTGTTCAGGAATCTAGAAGCAGGTAATAAAGCATGCGATTGGCTGGCTCTGCTGACCAGGGATGAGAGACGTACGATTCGTTGGCTATCACGGTGGCCGAAACCCCAAGTTACGAGCCTCCCTATTGGGCCGACTCAATCTCAGGCTTGACCAATTGTGACGAATGAAATTATGAAGCATTCCTCTACAATATTTGTTTGAGAAGCTCGCCTCGCAAGCTAATTTTCATAAATTGCCCATTTATTCCTTTTTTGCGAGAGCCTCAAGTTTGTGCAACGTCCGAAAAGAGATCGTTTGGGTGGGGGGAACATCGCTCCCTGATGAGACGCTCCGACCAAGTGGACGGAATGACTGATGTTTTGGGACACTTTATGGCACACTTGCCGTTCATTTTATGAGTCGTTTGGCCAGTTAGTTGTGAGAGCAGGATAAGAGATTCAACCACTTCGACAGAAACTGTTCGGTCGTAAAGGTTATGGTGAATTCCTACAGTGTCTTTTCTGGGCATAAAACTTGCAGAATATCGCATAGAAATAAAAAAAAAGGAAAGACAGAGTCGAAAAGCGACACTAGGCAATGTCCATCGCAAATTGATGGCGTGTGTCCAAATTTCCAACGGATAATGTCAATAGTTTACTTGTGAGAAGTCCTTCATCTTCCTATTTTCATTTTCGTTTATCCTCGAAACCCATTAATCAATCCTTAGATTACGAGAAGTATTTTTATTGTCTTCTTGCAACTGATGTTTACGCACGTAAGCCAAATGATTAATTTTTATATATTGAAATCATCACTATTACTGGAAAGATTATTGAAACTCCAAGTTCTACCAGTAATTCATCATGCACGAAATCGAACGTCCGGGTAGTGCAATTTGCCTTCTATAAACGTCATCGACGTATTTATAACTGTTAATATATTAGTTGTTTAAGTTTCCTTAGACAGAACTATGGCGATACAAGAGAGGAAAACGAAGGTACATGTAGCATGCCGACAGAAACAAGGAATCCGTGCACGAAGGTGGATCAACGCGCATGAGAACAGTAAGTCAGGAAAGAAAAGGAAGAACAGAGCAAAGCATTATCAGCATAAATATGAAAAAAGGCAAAGTGAGCACAAAAAAAAAAAAACGTCTCGAAGGCCTAGCTAATGGCTAAGGTAACCTACAAAATCTAACTGGGATCGCTGCACCTTGTCGTAAAGGATGGGCGAACCTAACTATTCTAACCCTATCGCGTGCCCCCTGAGGGTCGACGGATTCGTGACAGCCAGAGAGAATCCAAAAACAAGATTTATAAATCTAATAAAAAAAATAACTAAAAATGTTGCCATACTTCCATCCATATTGGAGTAACTTAATATGAAAGTGACTAAACTCACATTGGTATAGAGCGGGTCTGCTGTGTATTGTGTCCTTTGCCTTTTGAGATCTTCTTCAGAATGTCCGTTGAGATCACGGTGTTCATCTGCATAAGAAAATAAAATTGCATTTTGAATACATACAAATATCAACGTCATTAGTACTTCCATCAATAACATGCATGTTGTTATTAAATAGTTAATATTGTATTATTATATGATAGATGAAAAACGTATTATGAACATAATACAACTGTCATAATTGTTTGTATTATTTATAACATTCCTAGCGTTATTACAATATTTATGATTTATTGTTTTTACACAAATTTTGTGTTATTAGTGAAACTAACGAAATACTCTTTATAGAGTTTTATTAATTTTTGCTAGCAGAGTAAAATTGTCAATTGCTGTCACTAGTGTGATTTTTATTATCTAAAAAGTTTATGAAATATTAAAATTACTATTAATATTGCATTTTTCAACGTATGCTGATTGTCGTAAACGCTTTCAATAGGCTTTTTATACAGCAATTAATAGATATTATGAAATGGAGAAAGAAACACAAGCACCAAGGCCACTGTACCATCCTTGACACATCCCCAAACAACTCGCCCAGATCCACAAAGCTCCGAGTCTTGTGTTTTCGAAGATGATATTTGGGGGGCAGCTACCGCTAATATATTCCAGGAGTGAAGGAAAGGAGGGTAAGAAATCATTCCTTGGTCGCCATGTAATAAAAACTTGTGACAGCCTCAGTGGGGTCCAGCGGCCCTTTTTGGCTTTGGTTTCTTCATTCTCTGTCGCAGGTCGTTTTTCTACGCCCTTCCTTGGCTTCGTAAATCATCAGACGCTTTCGGAACAGAACAAAATGCAGAGAGAATCGGTGGAGGGCGGTGATAGCGAATACAAAATACACGAGGCTGAGCAGGAAATTTTCGAAATTACGCTCAATTGCAAATTAATGTTGTTCCTTTACTGGATATATGACTTTCCGGGTCCTCGTTCAAATAGTGCTATTTCTATGAAAATTACTGGTGTTTAATGTAGACTGTGAGGAGTAAAGCATGTGTTACTCATTCAGTGAATTTTTTATTAAAGGATGTTTTTGTATTGTACTCAAGTAAGAGGAAAATGACAACACAGCCCAAACACGATATGGTTATGCTATCAATAGACGTAAGAGCTGTCAAATTACACGAGTAAGTACCTAGATACTAGAGGAACCAAGAGGTTCATTCCTAGAAAGCAGGTGACACCTAGGCTTGGTTCCCTGCTGTACGCCACTGCCATCACATGATAGGCACACATGAACTGCTTTTGTTAGGAAAGCTAACAAAAGAAAATTCAACGCTCACAAACGTCGAGCCGAAAGGGGAGAGGAAATGAAGAACAAGAACACCGTTAATATCAGCAAAAATAAAAATGGAAACAAAGTGGGCAGGGAAAAAATAATGTCCCGAAAGTTTACGGAGTCCCTTGGCGTTCTTAAACTTAGAGACTTCGTGGAACCCATAGTCCGTAGCACAGCGTAACCTCAACCCACAACACTCGGACAGGCACTGAGGGCCCCTGCAGAGACGCACTCCCCCTGAGGTGCCGATACACTCTATACTGCCGCCTCTACATCCTCAAGTCACTTCATGATATAGCAGGCTGTAATAATGCGTTTCAACTTAAGGGAGGAGGGTCTGACAGTGATGGCACTGGACACCAATGCAAAAAAATATCTGACTTTCACGAACCCAAGTACGCGTGGGATCGACACAACTTCGCGTGACGGGTATTCTATCAAGAGGTAAACAATCAAGAGGAAGTGGCAATGAGGTAACGCTTGTCAATAGCTCATGATTGTAGGGCGTCTTTGTTCGGTGGCCAAAGAGGCGAGGGGAGAGGCTGATGGGATCAGAAATTTTCAGGAAAAGCCGCGAGGGTCTCGGCATGTGGCGAATTGGGTAGAGGGAAGGATCGTGCAGTAGGAAGCAAGAGGAACTAGCGTGTCGCCATCAGCTCAGTTTTATGCTTACAAGAATTCCCGAGAAATTATGTAGACTGCACAGGTCTTTAATGTGTAACGTAAAATTTTGGTCATGCTTTAATCGCAAGTTTATTAAAAATTTGTATGTGTGTAAAATTTAAAAGCAAAGAAAAGAGTTAATAATATCATCGTATACGTGTAATTGAAAACGTTTCGGAGTCCAGCTCCATCATCAGTTCATGTCCGGAATATCAAACAACGAATTATTTTGGTAGTATGATGGCACTAACCACAGTCTGTCGAACCTAACTAAACACAGTTACGCTAAACAAAATATTAGCATGGAGTTTAAAAGCAAGATAATACACATATTGCTTATCGAGTCACTAAAAGTAGCGGATATGAACTGGTGGTATTATTAAGGGGAGGTTTTGAGCTGATGGATGTAGAGAGACTCTAAGATTTGAAGGTCTAATTTAATGTATTTAGGTGCATCTACTTTACAGGCAATTTTGCTCTAGTATTCTTCATTCCCAATCTAACTTAACGCCATCGCCGATCTGCTGCAGCTGATCATACTTGTGCAATCACTCCGTAACTGCAGTATTCCCTTGATTATCTGATATTTCTTATGTTGACATAATGGCGAAAGCTCGGAAAGGGCCGGAGCTGGGGTCCCAGCTTCTCCTTGGAAATTTGCCCTTTATTTTGTTTATTGCCATCTAATCTTATTTACTTATTTTATGCAGACCTATTGTCAAACCAAATTGGTAAAGTAAAAATTGATACATATTTTGACAAGGGTCAGTACAAGATAATGTAGGCAAAGGACTTATAAAAAAATATGGAAAAAAATTGCCAGAAACTGTTGACGTTAGAATAGGAAGCACATAGGGATTATTGACGTATGACTGAGGTTGTAGTTCTTTGAAGAAATAGTGACCTAGAGGCTGAGGCTACCGTATATGAGTACCAAGAGATATCGTCCGCCCAAACGCCCTGGAAGAGCCTAGGCGCCTAAGGCCCGCCGGTCAGCGCCTGTCGATAGCGGAAGCGTACGAGGAAACCATAAAAGGCGACGAAGGAAGCGCTATCGAAATAAAAACAGCACCAGCGGAACTAACGCTTCGTAGGCAGCCATAAAACAACGAACAGGAAAGAAAAGGAGCGCAGACACGCTGGGTGGCAGGGCTATGCATCCGAGAGACAACATGCGAACAGACAAGACGTTGGTATTCACTTGGAGGCGAAGCTATGCACCCAAAAGTGAACATGTGACTTGCCGAGTACCAATTACAAAAATATTTCAGGAACTTCTATACAGCAAAGTGTTACGACAGTCTTTCAACATCAGAACAAATACCTTAAGTTTCGTATTACACGTGCTACCTGAAAAGTTATCCAGCATTATTGTTATAGATCTTTTTTTCATTGTTACCAGAGGCTTTAACCCAAATACCGCACCCACCGAGTCTAGGTATATCCATATATTTTGCTCAATTGTTAACCTAAAATTTCGACCGTGAGCTATTAGACGCGATGTTACCAGTCCTGAATTTATGACAAGTATTGTTCATGCATATAATGTGAAAATAGTATATTTGAAATTCGTTTTCAAATTAACTGTTCGTGGAGAAGCGGTCCTGAATCTAGGAAAACTAGCGTTCGGAGGGCGGAGAGAAAAGTAACCGGAACTGGAAATAGAACCGAAAATAGAGCAATACGAGTTCTGGATATAGGGGAACTATCGTTCCGATAGCAAACAGAAAGGTACCCAAAAACTGGTAGTAGAACCGAAAATAAGAGGAGTAAAGACTCTGATTTTAGGGTAAGTGTTCAATGTAGGGAAACAGTGAGTACGAGTAGCCCACGTGCGGGACATTTCTATAGAGGGACAGACCGGAACATACGCTAGGCGATCGATAGGGGCGATGACAGCTATAGAAAGGGGGCCAAGTAATGAGCTCTTAATGTAGCACTGATTGTATTGGAGGGACGGGAGCGCTATGTGCGGCGCATGTATGGGACAGAGATATATTGTATAAGGCGTCTATAAAGGAATACATAGTACGTATAGGAGTTCTGGCAACATTCATACGCTGCCGCTATAGGAATATACCCATTGCCTATAATTATAATTTACGTATTTTAAGTTTAACTTAAAATATTAATTTTAAGTTCTGGTGTTATACGAGAACTGAACTTCAATAGTTTTCAATAAAACCTCATAGATCAAATAGCACAGCTTCACGGATGTAGCAAGAAATACGTTATACCCAAATGTCAAGATAAATCTTTGATTCTCATAGGAATAGCATTGTCGAAAACATGCTCTATAAAATGCACTAGTCAGTACTGAAATAACACAAACGCTACTGAATGCTTCTGAACCTTCGTTATTCATCGTCCTAAGCTTGTTCACCATATATGGGTGGCGACTGTTCATTTTGAAATAAGCAGTGGGACGGTGGCGACTGCGTTTACTAGTATCATATCTCAGTCAAGTTGCTTAAACGTTTACTGTGGCTCTTGATATGAAAGGGGACGCTGAAAAATCGATAGCTGTAGAGGTAGCGTGGTAGTTTTGAGCTGCTGCACTATTGCGCAAAATAGGCAACTATTTCTGGGAAGACTTAGAAAAAAGTATAGTGATTGTGCAATATATTTTCATTTTTCGTATACTGAAAAATGTTCACTTGCTTGTGTTTTCTTTTAAACGGGCTTTTCATCTTTCAGTAACCCCTAGTACCACAGTGCTTGCGAACAGAAAAAGAACAGAATCTGTGTCAATAAGTCTACGGACATTGGTCTCAATATTTCAGTTACTTAGCTGACTCTCTACAATATCTTAGTACAGCATCGCATGACATAAGTTGCAATAAGATTTCTTCTTTGGGTATCATAAACGCAAATAGTGTTTGCTGGCAGTATCAACACTGCTGTTACTGTTATAGCCGTCATCACAATCATTACTACTAGAGTTGTGGCCAATGTCACCATTATAATAATTATGTAACAAGTTTTACAGCTGTTCTTATTCGTACTACTATGGATGCCCATAATGATATCGAATAATCTATACCATTCTCAATGCTATTACCGTTACCAGTGCCGTTAGCTCGACATAGCACAAATCCAAGTCCTACTCGGCCGTTGTAGGGCCGATATGAGCCACCGGCAAATCACCATATCACCAAATCATACAATCAGTCCTCAACATGAACAATTCACCTGACAATCTGTTCACCTTTATAAGGTATTTGGCCTATGCTATGAGAAAACACAAGCTAGGTGAAGCATAGCCAGCGTTCTCACCAGGGAGTCGTTGGCTATGGCTACGCAACAAGATGGCTTCCATTAGGAAGAGCACCGAGAAATTTTGGCCCAAGACAGAGGCACGGAGCGTGGCGCACAAACGGTGTCGCTGCACCCACGATTTATTAGAGCGTTTTTACTTGATGATCTCAGGCGACTAAAACAAAGCATTTAGGTGCATTAGAATTGTGATGGTGGCCTGGTGATGCGGCTGAAAGATCGTCATTTGTCGAGCAATGCGCCCGTGAAGTCTCCAGAGATAAGCTCGAGAATAATGCATGCTGCCCTATGCTTATTGGGATGTAAACAGTCCAATGAATTACTTGCCGAGGCCTCAGCGCCTAAGTCAAATGATGCAAGTTTTGCAGGATTTGTAAATTCGAAATTGATTTATATATTAGGGAAGCCAGCTCTGGTGTATTTTAGATGCTCTATACGGATCACTTCCTGCTGATCTCGTTACATTATAATTATAGTTCACACTGCAATTCGAGAAGTTATGCTTTCAATACTTGACGATCCAAGTCGTAGATTCATGTAATATACAGGATAGTTAATTCATCGATTCATGTAACTCTAGTCAAGCTGATGTTGAAATAACACGAATCAAAGTAATGCGAACTGATCATACGGTTACTTAGATATGGACTACTGACTGTACTATGCATAGAGTAGACGTAGTGTGGTCTACGAACAGGCCAAAGGAACTATACACTGGGAGAAATACAGGTGTGCCAAAAGCAAGGGTTACGGGAAAACAGGCCTACATGTAAACCAACCGTAATTATTAAGAGCAGCAAAAAAAAAAGAAAACTTCATTATGTAAGGAATATATATAATGTGGGTATATATACTTAGAGGAATAATAAACAAATCAACTGGCCCTACACTGCAGAAAAAAGACCTTGTAATACTTATACTAAGTAAATGGAGACCCAGGGACGTTTTTGTAATTTCAATGTAGTAATTCTTGTCGTAGCTCAGGTGCGGTACCACAAACAGCAGTATTTCCCCGCTCAAGAGGGAAAAAATGACAAAAAGGAGCAGTAAAATTAAAAGTAATAAAAGAAGCACTCGTGTCCAGCGTGGCTCCTAACTTGATTGCCGGCCAAGACCCGCAGAAAAAGCTCATTCGCGGCCCTCAGAACAAGAGCAGGAGGCATTTCCCAAATTAGTCTCCATTATCATATGAAGTCCAATCTTAATCTCGAGACACACGTCTCGAAAAAAACTAATTGCATAAATGGGTTGAAATGGCTGACATCTTTTCTTAAATGGCGCAAATGAGGCGTAATATTCAGTGTCGGGTGGTCCCATAATGGCTGCCTTGGGACCATCACCAACACCAGGCTACGACCTCAGCCAAAGGGTTATGGCTTCTTAGACTTCACTGCCTCCACTAACGTTCCTGCAACGTCTTAGAAGAGCTAGAACCTCAACTTTTACTCATTGCTATGAGTTGGCTGAGTAAACTGATCCAGTTGTGAAATCATTTACGGAGTGCTGAAATTTTTCGCCCTTACGTATCGTTACGAGTTTTATGATAAAAGAAACGTATTTTTTTTTGCAGCTGAAGTGCCCTTAGGCCTCTGAAAGCAAGAATTTTAACACTCATTGCTGCGAGTCAGCAGAATATAGAACAGATAACGCTGAAGCCGCGTTAGAGCGTTCGAATTTTTAGTATCACATATTGATGAGTGTTACGAACTCAAAGAAACTTGGCTACCGTTCGTGGATCGTCTTAGAAGTGCCAGATGCTGGAGTGTTGCATATTTTTGCAGATTGTGTGATTGCAATGAATCAGCGGGTGCTGGTTACGACGACCTTGCAACAGATTTGGACTGTATGAGACGTTCAGCTGCGACGCAATATGACAGATTAAAATTTATTATTAAAAAAGAAAAATGCGAACTTTTTGAACAGCATTTTTAGCAATCAAGTGATGACGAAGGAGGCGTACAACTACTGTACGTCATACTGCAGCAGTATGTTATTATCTATTATCTTGCTATTTGCGCTTAGCTCTTCACTACCACGGGAGTATTTAGATAAGTTGAAAAGAGTAACACTCCACAATTAAAGCTGTTTTCTATTGAAAATGTAGAGGAATAAAGATGGTAATGTTAGCGAAGACAATGACTAGAAAAATTCACAAAAATCCTTGTTGCCTCACTGGTCATCTCATAGTAGCCATACAGCTTTTGATGGCCCTGTTACCTGCAGCTTATGTTTAAGTTAAACTCAATATTAAAGTAACCACAAATACAGATACGCATGTTAACTCTTACTGAAGTTTAGCGCTCATTTATGCTGAGAAATGCTACTTTCAAACCGTTCCCATACATTTTTACCCTCTTACCGGGAGGCAGCAAAACACCTTGGGAGGAACAGCATTTCCGAAGAATCCATTTATGATCACTTGCCCGGTCAAGCTCTATAGTAATGGGGATATTATCAAACTTTAGCATATATAGGACCAAGATGTTCTAAATTTCAGTCTGTAACAAGAGTCCAGCACACTTCCAGACAAATACGTCACTAAACTCTCAAGGGCTGGACGCCATTGCCAGCGAGAGACGCAATGACTGCGAAAAGGCGACCTTCGAGCAGAACCCCCGACGCCCTCAAGTTCGAGCGGCGAAGTCGTCGGCGAAGCTCGGCAATTTGGTTGGACGAGCGCAATTAGGGCTTGAGACGATTGCGACGAGCGCTCTCAATCAATAGACTCCTTGCAATCGGGAGCGTCATCAATCTTGCTGAGTATCGGTAGTAACTGAGAGGCTGGAGCTCGGAATGTTGTCGTGGTAACTTACGGGGAGGCCGAAGAGAGGAGGTTGCTTGGGCAGTTAAAGGTGTGGCAGTTTTGATTGCGTCTAGTCATCTGGGAAAAGTTTTGCAGGATCGAATGCTGCTTAAACACTGAAAGATGTGGAATAGTTGATTGCAGTCCGTCGTTTGGGAAAAGTTTGAAGGTTTCGAATGTTGCTTAGGCGGTAAAGGGGCGGAATGCTTGATTATACTCACTTATTTAGAAAAAGGCTTAGAAGATCGGATAATGCTTTGGCGTTTAACGGTATGTCAGTTTTAACTGCAATTCGTTTAAAAAAAAAGGCTTAGCTAAGAAGTTTGTCTTTGGGGACAAGGGTTTTAAAGTTGGGGCCAAGACCGAAACACTTATATTGTTCAGGCAGATATTTGTGTACTATTATGTCGGATTTTGCGCGGTATTCTGTATGGCAAAACGGGGTAGAAACTAAGGGCTGAAGAGACAAACTAAAAAATACTCGCGCATTGTCTTATCGAATGATATTGCATCGTAACTGAAACCGAGCATTGGTAGAAACTGTGGAAAGAATAAAAGCTTCCGGGAGAGCTCGTGCGGTAGGGGCAGCTACATTTATATATTCGAAGATTATATGTCATTTGGAAGAGCAAGTAACAACAACCGCACAATTAAGACATTACTTGACTTTTCGATACGCATATAATTAGTTCAGCTCCACATACTGTACTTGTAAGCTAAAGAATATTGGATAATTATTATGTGAGAGAACAAGATTCGCGGATGGCTCCTCGTGATCTCAGGTGTATTCGTTACCGAAATTGCATGCTCTAAATTCCAAAGATAGCGCCATAAAAGCTCGACATGGTCCAAACAAGAAAGGCATTAAGGAGCGACTTGACAGTCTGTTCAGCAAACTTTGCGCACGAGACTACCCTAAAATGTCCAATTTCACAAGAAGCTATCTTAACAAAATCCATTGAAGAGTTTCCAAAAGTGCTGAGTCAGCAGGAGCATCATTTCCGGCAGCGGGAGCCACAGCGCGCGGCCATTGGTCAATTCCCCCCGCCGGAATTTTCGGTTGCCGCAGGAGGACGGCGGGGGTCGGAACTGCCCCGCTACGCAGCTTCCCTTCTACCGATACACCGCGGGCTGCTGGAAGCTTGTGCGGTTGATGCAACTTGCTCGATGAAGGTCTTTGATACCAAAGAAATAGAGTTTGTTATAGAAGCAAACCTGCGAGTGCTGCTTGATGGAAGTCTTTGCTATCAAAGCAATAGAAGGTAACCTAAAGAAATGAAGGTATTATGAAATTGCTATTATTGAAATAATGCCTTCGGCACTAGGGTGCTCCCATCTATCGACGCATCCACCAGTTGGTTGCCGGAAGCTAAGCTACCCCGTAACGGATGCTGCTTGATGCAGGCTGATAGTACACAGATCGACATTAACCTACTGGAAACTACTGGAGCCCTGATAATTATATTATTATACGCAGCTTCTCATTTCTTGGTTCATTCCTTCGTTTCTCGCAGCACAGATGCTCTTATTACTCGTAGGAGGTTTTTGTTAGCATGCAGACAGATTTCTGCCTGTAGACACGCAAGCGTTGCGAAGAAAATTTCGCACTTCGTTTAGTATCTGTAGCTCTAACGTGTTTCTGTTTTAAATGATACTTTTGCTTGTTGAACACTAACACGGTTATTTTTCAATCGAGGTCTCATGATACTAGGGAGAAGCGTCCACTACCGGAAGAATGTGTGCTATGGAGGAACTGTTCATGTTCTTATACTTACAGTATTGTACTAGGTAACCTTCCAAGTCTTCATCCTTGACTTTCTGGAAGCTGATCTGTTCGATCGAAGACTAAGACAATACGTACACATATACAATAAATTTTAAAGTTTTGTAAAATTGTTCGCCATTTACGTTACTGGACAAGTTTTTATATAGCCTGATTAAGCGAAGCGAAAATGAGTGTTGCATAAGCAACGGTGTAGAGGTGTGTCCACGTGCTGTCTCACCCGAGCTTAGTATCTGTTCGCCTATTATTTTGGGAGACTGTGCTACGGGCAGTGGATTTTCGCAAGATCTCTTATTTTCCCACGGACGCATTGATTTGTTTCTAGAACACCAACCTGTGCATGGATGTCTTTAAACAGGGCTTTAATTACCACCTGGCCAAGCCTTTACTTGCCGCGATGCAACGGATTTGGACAAAACTACTTATGCCGAGACGACATATGCATTCGAATGAACAACTTAAAGCGAGGGAAGGGCAACTCACTCGTTGCCTGGAATGCATTTAAACTCTGTAGCATGAACGACATACGCATCCTCGCATCAAGTTGTGCTTGGGAATGCAAAGTGTGGCCTCGGAATTTTGACAGAATTAACAAGTCAGAACTGGGCTACTCACCGCTATCTTCTCGCTTTCTCTTGTTGATGTTTCCGTTAGGGTCTGTGTGGGGTTGGGGGATTCCAAGTATGCCGTTGATACTGTAGGACCCTGTCCTTTGCAGGGCCGTTTCGTGCCCGGTTGGGGTTGCATGGCTGATGACCGAGGTTGCCTGGGAGACCGGGGAGTGGGTACCAGGGATGATGTGTTTGGCGTTTTCGGCAGCCTTGTTTCGAACGATTCTGTTGGAAACAACAGCGAGTAATTAGTATGACGGTCTCACTAGTTACGCTTCCTCTCGGATGAGGCTGTCGAAAAATATAAGAACCACCGCGACAGAGTCACTAGCGGTACTTTGTACCGGATGATATTATTGGAAATAAGTTGAAAATCAACAACATTTCATTCACGGAGAAGTCGTAATTAAGCTGGATAGATGCGTGCAGCTAATAAAAAAGATAAAAAATTATATAGTAAATAACTAAAGAAACCAGACACAAGAAGAACATGGAAGCAAATCGTCTTTTCACGTACTATTAATGCATAACGAAACACTGTCCTTTTGAACGTCAAGGATATGCATATATATGAAAAATTTACAGGTTACAACCCTGAATTTTTGTCTTTCACGCTTACCTGCTAAACAAGTCTCGTCGTAATCTCGACACTAATACAAAATGTGTGTGAAACGAAGAGATGGCACACAGAAAAAGAAATATAATGGGATTACTCTCCGTTAGCATATCATTGTGCAAAAATATATTACAATGAGAAGTCATCATCAATTTTAGAAAAACCGTAAGACCGTGTATAATATGAAACATTGCAATTTCCTTCACAAGAAAACGAGGCCTTGAGCGAATGAGCGTTTGAAATATTGTTAAAAATACAAATTTGAGTAGAATAAAACTATCACAAGGAAGTGGTAGCGTAGGACAGGTTATCATGAAGACATTCGGTAAGTGCGGGGCTTAGTGAAATTGTAACACAAGTCGCATTAGTAAACGAGACAAAAGGATAACAACGCTACGAGAACTATTTGCCTGAAGAATTTTATACACGATAGTACCAGCCACATCGCAAACAGAGGGAATACGGTGAAAAGAAACCACGGTAACTGGGGACAATACTGCCGGTATGTCAAAGAAAATTTCAAAAGACCATAGCTTTAAAAAATCTACATTTTTATAGATTATAGAGGTTCTATTAAGCATGAACTAGATTTCACATGGATACATTTGTGAAACATCATTTTTCAGCGTCTAGCTAAAGAGTATACAGAAGAAAACACGTTACGAATCCGTCACAGAGCCTGATGGCGCCCGTAGCACTCACGAGGACCACGAAACTTCTTGTTTAGATGCGCCATTTAACTTTTTAAGTGCAGGTTTCGGCAAATTAACGACAGTGACGCAGCTATTAAGACTTCAAACGGTAGAAAATATTCGGTAACCGATGCATTAAGACTGAGGCCACACTTGGCAAACGATGGCAACTTGGACATCACTCGGCCAAAGAGCTACTCTAGTAGTTAGGTAGGGGTAACTGTTCAGCAGGACTTTTTTGATGTCAGTCTTATGTAATTCAGAGCTGACATATGTAATTATTGTGACATGTTCAGCATTCTAGTGGTTGAAGCTGGGGATAATAGAAATAGCGTAATTTGTGCGAGAAGTTTTGGAAGTTAATGGGTGAGCCTAAAAATCGATTATGTCATTCACAGCAGAAAATACGTTTACAGTGACTTACGTTGAAAGGAAGCAGACTTATAATAATAAATATTGAGAATAATGTGACTGCGGTCATATGGGTGGTGGCGGTCAGAAGAGGGGTGGCGAGCAAAAGCTAGGGCGGTGGCGGCGATCAGAAGGGTGGTGGCGGCGGTCAGAAGGGTGGCGGCGGCGGTCAGAAGGGTGGTGGCGGCAGTCAGCAGGGTGGTGGCGGCAGTCAGCAGGGTGGTGGCGGCAGTCAGCAGGGTGGTGGCGGCAGTCAGAAGGGTGGTGGCGGCGGCGATCAGAAGAGTGGTGGCGGCGGCGGTCAGAAGGGTGGT
>LQNS02276866.1:5307740-5320269 GCA_001587735.2 Parhyale hawaiensis
CGGTCAGAAGGGTGGTGGCGGCGGTCAGAAGGGTGGTGGCGGCGGTCAGAAGGGTGGTGGCGGCGGTCAGAAGGGTGGTGGCGGGAGACAGAAGGGTGGTGCAGAGAATGACGACCAAGAGAAGTAGCAAAAGTAGGAGCAGTAGCTGGCTCGGTCCCCCACACATCCTGCGGTCCCGAGGGACCCTCACTACATTTGTCCCTGGGTCCACAGCTAATACATTCATTCTATTAATTCACAAAAGCTCCCAGTGGGAACTTTTACTTTGGGGGCAAGCAAAGCAGGGGAACTTCGGTGAATGATTTTGCAGAAGGAAATCTTCACACATGTGCCAATATAGTACTGTATAGTGTACACAATCTCAGAGTACAGTAATGGACTAGGACACTTACAAACACCACAGGTACTCAACGCAATCGAAATCTGCTGAAAAGAATACAGCACAGAGTGAACGGGGAAGAGAAAGGCTACGTCCCTTTGCGAGATAGCGATACAAATACCTAATATTTTAGCACAAAGAAAGCATCCACCAGGCAGTCCGAACTGAAATATGCAAAAATTTCTGGTGAATCTAATTAAGAACGAAAGCTCGGCTCAACATTTACAAGAAGAAAATACGGCTAACGAATGATAAAAAAAACCTTTATAAACTTTAACTGTGAGTGCTTATTGTACATTTGCAAAAAAATTATTACAAACAGGAAACTCAACACACACGTCCAACGCCCAAGAAATTCACGTACAAAGAAAAAGTGGTTAGGTACGTATATAAGTGAACAATATCAGCAAACTGCATGCGAATCAGTGAATCCTGAACACAGAGAAATCAGCTCATGAGAGGATGCAGGCCTGTAATAATATTTCAGGCAACTAACTGAAAAGCAGAAAAAATAAATAGCTGATGAAAACAATTAATGCCATACTATTAGCGCATCAACACATCTAAATCACTAAGAAATACGGACTGTAAATTTTTGAACATCCAACTAAAGAGTAGAAAGAAAGCGAAATTGCTATAAAAATAAATAATTTAGTGCTTTATTAGAATTTTGATCACTAGTATCTTCATGCCCTGGCGTGGAATTGAAAAAAAAAAAAAAAATAACGCTAATAATCCAAATCATACACAAATCGGCCTATGAGAGGAAATCTATAACTCTGATACATCGTACTAAAAGTCTAAAGAAGGAAAGTTTGGAACTACAAAAATAATCAATAATCCCTTCTACTCCTAAGCGAATAGCCTTTGCCAAATCACAGATAAATCGGCGCAAGAAAAGTCGCCGGGTTGAAGCCATTGCCAACATACGGCCGGGACTTGATACAAGGGAAGTGATAGACCTGAGGGACCCTCCAGCCTATCACAGACTATCAGGCCTGGAGGCCGCTGTAAACAAGAGATTTTGAAGCGGAGCTTGTCTCCAGTTGACACTCGACGGCCCTCTGGAGATTTTTGAAGTGGAGCTTGTCTCCAGTTGACACTCGACTGCCTTCTGGAGATTTTTGAAGTGGAGCTTGTCTCCAGTTGACACTCGACGGCCTTCTGGAGATTTTGGAGTGGAGCTTGTTTCCAGTTGATACGAGGAGCATCGATGGGATTGTGATACGTCTTGAGCTTTGAATACCTATGAGGTAATCATGGTACGGTACGAGTTTATTGAACTGCAAGGCATTGACAGTCATACATAGTAGGTTCTCGGTTCTTATGAGGTATTGGTGGTTCTTGATTTAGCAATTCTTAAAAAATAGTGGTATCAGCTCAGTGGACTATATGGCATTTACCGTCAGAGGTCCGAGGTACTTCTGAAGCATTAACGAATAATGTCAAAGTCACAATTTTATAGACCCGTCATAAAAATAGGTGGGCAAAGAACCAAGCTAAATATTTAGTTTTCAGCATTCACAACCTCTCAGACATAAAAGTGGTGAAAACTGCTTTAAAAACTGTATTCAGATGCGAACAACTTGTGCTATGACAAATGCCACAGAAAAAAAAACAGATACAAATCCTAGCGGTTATCTGAAAACGAAAATGGGCCCAGTTCCAATTTTTTTTCTACATTCACAAATGTTTGATGAAGAAAAATAATTCAGAACAAATAACGCGATCTACAAACTTTCCTAAATTAACCGCCTCTATTGAAAAAATAATATACTGTACTTCATTGACAAACTATGATATACTTAATGGTTCAATGAAGTTGCATACGAATGTAACAAGATTTGGGTCATTCGGCTATGTAATTTAAACCCAAAGCGATACATTTGCATATAAAAGGTAAAATATTGGTGCCTCAAGTAATAGTGCTAATCCTGTATTGATTATTTTATGACTTTCTGGACGCTAAACCCCATCAATAAAATATATATTAGGATAAATCCACTTCAGACAAAGTTTGCAAGGTCCCAACATCGCCAAACTCAAGTAATTAGCTCGTATTCTTGTGGAGAACTGCAGACAGAGAGAGACACTGGAACAAAAGTCTGTCGAGCATATGGCAGAACGTCCAGGGACCATCCGCTTGGATCCCCAGTTGATCCAAATGGCAAGTCGCTACTTCATGAAGAGGGCGAAACAATAAATAGAAAGTGTCTCGTATCATAACACACGCCCTCGTTCGCTTAGCTCCTTGATGTCAATTCAACTCGATCGTGAACACTGATGGTCAATAATGGCCTTTAGGAGCATTCTTTTGGGACGTTATCAGTTGGGCGGCAGACGGAGGGGTGGCGACAACGCTCTTCAGGTGACATATGGTGCTTTGCTCATCTATTAAGAGGGTTTGTATAAGCTCCACTGGAGCTTTTGAGTCAATGGGAGACAAGCAATGAAGGGGTGGGGGTAAGAGTGAGGGTGCAGCTTGGCATTTGGACCGCGGCAAAGCCTACACCCGATAATAGTACACTGATTATTATTATTACTACTAAGCATGCGGAAATTCAATTCCAAGCAATTCACCCACAATTATTCCTCTTAGATGAGGAAGGATTTTACAATTTGAAAATAGACAGCAACACGTTGGGAAAAGAATGAAATTACGAGTATATTCCCTTTTCAAACAAAAATCATGTTGCAGAGTTGGTGATGAACAAACAGTATTATTAGAGCATAAGTACTCTAATTAAGGTGTGACTAATCACTAAGACGATGGTTCAAGACAGAGAAAGGAAGGAAGATGTAGTATGTTGAAAAATATCGGGAGCCCATGTAGCCTTCATAGCGCATGGGAAGAGCAAGTGGAGACAGAAGATAAAAAATGAAGTGTTTTCAAAATCCAAACAGCCTTTTACTTTGTACAAATTACATCTGTAGAATTAAAACACATGGTAAGTCACAGCGTCCGCAAGTGCTGAGGAGAGGAGTCTACCATACTTTCTACTGCAGCGACCTTCTCAACAAGTGTTTCATACAAGAAGTAAATCCATTTTCGAGCTGTTCAAGACCATCTTGCATCTCCGATTCAAGGGTACAAGAAAAACCTAAAATTCAACAGGCAAATAACAGTATTGAGTTGAAGAGGCCCGCGGTCGTTACTGAGGAGAGGCTGGCTGCAAAAAGCGAGTAGCTTGACAGGCTCATGTTTGATGATCAAACGATGATGTTGAGAGGCTGCCCGCCGGCCTAGCAGCCCACAAGTATTTCCACAGGCTGATGTTTCCGCTATTTCTGACAGGGATATTTGTGCTGGGTTTCATAGAATTAAAAACAGAATGTAATGACTGCGATAGAATTATGTATATTTTCACACACTGATATTTGTCCTATTTCTGACAGGAATATTTGTATAGAGTTTCATAAGATTCTATAATATGTTATTGTGACAGAGTCCTACCAGTATTTCAGATGTTGTTGGGCTATTTTCTACAGGGAGATTTATTCACACTTTGTAAAAAAAAAAAAAAATTCTATTGGATGTTATAACACTGGCAGCAACCTTTAATTATTTCCTAAGATCGGTAATACTGTCCCCACGATTTTCGACAGGAATTTTTGGACAGGAAAAAATATGACATAAATAATAAATAATCAAATGGGAGAGAGAGAGGAAGCAAGTAGTAGAGTATTTCGATAGCGTGATTACCGCTAGAGTAGTGACCAATATACTTAAATTGATTTTGTCAAAGCTAAGGAAGAAAATATCATGACTGAAAAGGTCCAAAGCCAAAAAATACTTGCTATTTTTATTCCGTTCAATTCTCCCGAGCATCAGCAACATCGACATGGCTGAACTGTCGGCAGTTCTTCAAACTGCAAAACTACACAACATTTAGGAGACTACTGCAGATGAGATATGCTTGCAAATGCTTCCAAAAAGAGAAGCTACAGAACGGAGTCGAGACAACTGTGTGATTAATTACAGTTGAGTGGAAAAGTTCGCACCGGACTGCTGAAGGCAGCAGATTTGGCTGCCATAGAAGCAATGGAATGGAAATAATGCGGGTATTGTGCGCTATATTTTGGGTAACTGTCCCATCCTGACCCACACCTGTTCATCCACCAGCCCCCACTGACTGCGTACTAATGGACATCATTGCTAAAGTAAGCGGGAATACAGTAGGTCTGAAAAAAAAAGAAAAAAAATGGTTCAGGATCATGAAAATGTACGCGAAAAGGTAATACTGAGGCTAGAGGGAGTAAATTTTATGAATGAAAATATGAAAATATTATGGAAGCTTTTTGTTGTTGGTAAGATTAGGGGAATTTAATAGCAGAAATGAAATTGTTCTGCAGCACTCAAAGATAATGCAAAATGCTGGTTATTGCTCAGATTAATGGGACTATATTAAAGAAGCAAAAGAATTCTGTAGCTCTATAAAATTACGCAAAATGTTTGAATGTACTCACTGTGAAAAAATTAAATTTCATTATAAAACTGTCTTGTGGTAAAAAACAATTATGGCTATAATCTATTTATTATAATTTGAAAAAAGTACTAAAATTTTATTAGGTGTTCAGAGTTTTACTACGAGATTACTACGCTTTTCAGCAGCAGCAGCATGCATCTAAACTACGTGTGTTCCATTGCCTCGCTATAAAGGTTTTTTTCCTCTGTAGGAATACAATGGGGTTAAGAAAGAACCCATTAAATTAAATCCACTCATAACCGTCAATGAATAGGGTTAACTCCACATCAAAGAGTGTTAGTTTTACTTTCAGAGAGTGTTAGTTTTACTTTTACGTTTTAACAAATGCTGCTTCGCAAAATAGCTTTTTTTCCAACGTTTGGGGTTAAATTACACCAATAGCTGTGTACCAAATAAGGGCTAAGGCAGTTTGTATAATGAATACGCAAGAACCGTTTTGTTTAGGATCGCAGGAAGAGAAAGTGCCCCAGCGACAGGTGGGAGGAACTATTCGGTGGCTACAGTTAGGCCGGTCACAAGGGCGGAAGTATTGGCGACCTGAAGTTCACTGTTATATCACAAAAGAAAACAAGCGGTAACCCTTCTGGACAGCGTTGTGCTTCTGCGACGTCCTTAGCTTCTCCCTTCCAAGGCACAGTAGTCTCTGGATGGGACAACGACTATAGTGGGAGCGGGGATGCCATAAGGCCCAACAAGAATTGCCTGGGACCATGATCGAAGTAGGAGTGAGTCTTCCTAGGCGCAACAGCATATGGCTGGGACCGAGATTATACAGGGAGCTATTATTCGCAGGCTCTGCAACACGGCCAGAGTATGATCATAAAATCACGATTGCAGAGGATTATTACATAATTCTTCCTAACATCTTTGAAGCATAAAACTATTGAACCGATAGAAAAGCTCTTACTGAGGACTTACAAGTCTTGTATAATAATTTAAAAGTTGGTTATAGCGGTAGAAATCAGCATTACATTATATAGTAGCAGTAGTGACAGTGAAAATTCTAAAATTTGATATCATTTTCTAAGATACCTGTTGTACATAAGGCTGCCCGCAGAATATCGTAGATGTTTCAATGAGTATGCTAGATCTATTTGTGAACACAATGAGACAGATATGATTCAGTGGAAGAAACTCTTGAGACTGACTTTCCGAAAACAAAAATATCACAGGGGACTTTCTTCCATTACCAGCATCTCGTTTAACTTCCAGCCCACGATGTCTTTTCACACTTTTACTACTTAAAACGTTTAACTTCGCCATAAGCAGTTCGAGTTTCGGCCTGTGCAACAATCCCTGAAATATTTAGCTACTTAACAGTAACATAAATTTCCAATCTGACGTGGTTCCATAATGGTATCTTGTCGAGTATCCAGTGCACACTCTCCCGTTTCAGGAAGTCAGTTGGAGTCTCACCCTTTGAACCATCCCTGCGATCGTTACTGAACTTACGCTTATTTCTGCTCGATTAACCCCACGATCCTGTGTAGCTGCTTCATTATACGGCATGATATTTCTATTGAGTCGCAAGCACATGGCGACCAGCTCCCTCTGTAGACTGCTATAAATAGCAAGTGAGATGGGCAAACAGACACACAAAGGAAGACAGGCACGCTATGAGTCCCCAGTAGTCATTTATCGAGTAGAACTTGTAAGCATTTAAGTCCTTGTTTTATTGATATTCAATTTTATTCAGATATTCCTGTGGTGTTTGACATGAGTGAAGTTGCCGAATGATAAAGACTGTTCCAAGCAGTTTGTGAAGCTAGAAGTTGTATGACAGACTAGACGGCCCGTGACCCTTTGGGTCGTCATTACATTGTCTTTGCTTTCGTACAAAAGCAGGTGTTATTTAGCTGGTCATAGACCACACGCTATTCGGCCGTCCACTTCTGCTCGTCAAGGAGCGGCCCGTTCGGTTTACTATCAACAGATTCTTTGCCTCTCTAACGAATATTCAACACCCAGGCTGTTTGCAAAGTTAAATTATATGTTACGTACTTCAGTTGTATTGCCCATGGAACCGATGAATTGATCTTGCTCGTTCTTCAGGCCCAGCTCAGTTTAACTTCCGTATCACAGATACAATCAAATTAAAGAGCTAATCTATGGAAAGAATGCAACTGATCCCATATTCCTCGAATTTCTTCTCGTCTAAAAGCAAAGAAGCTGTGTCAAACAAGACAAAAGCAAGTAAGTAAACAAGCAAGCAAGGTTCACAGACTTTTAGTACTATATAGATAGTATGACAGATAGTAGCAAAGAAAGTAATATTATCTTCAATTTATAGTTATGTCCATCATATACAGCGTCAGTAAGCCCTAGTAACCTAGATCCTAGTAACCCTTCCCTAAAGTACAGCTTATGTTGAGTCACCAACTTAATATAAAGGAATTTTCTCTCTTAATAGAGTCTCAAAAACCCCAACATAGTCGAAGCTCTCGGACTCCGAGCCCACGAATATATCAATGATATGCAAGGCAGTCGCACCAACAAACTATTCTCAGTCAAAGATGGCAGAGCTAATTTAGAGCTCGACGCCACTTGATCTTCATCTGTCATCAGCGTCTTTCCCTCGGCGAAAAATCAGAGCCGCCATATTTGTTGCTCGAGCGCGCCTTATTTTGATGCGAATACTTGACGAAGACGACTTAAAATTTCAGCTGAGAATGAGAGTTTGTCTTGCGACAGCCCAAACTATGGCGTGAACAAACACTGGAAGTTAGATTGAGTTTGTAGGCGGCGGCGAGGTGGCACTGGAGTAAGCTTAGCAGGCGGGATACGAGTGCGCTTCCTCTTACACGGCACTCTCAGAGGCACACCATGTCTTTTTTGACGTATGTTTTTGAAAAGAAGATACGGAAGTTCGTTTTCCAACGATACAAGTATCGTATAGATACATTGCTGTTATTTCGAGGAAAAAGATAAGGGCGTCTTCTGCATGTGCGGTCGTTCATCTTTGAAATATCATTACTTCAAGAAAAACGTCAAAGCCTCTTGATGCTTTAGTCGTTCCGTCCAGAAAACGGCAAGGCGTCCTTCGCTCCTAGTCATTTTCCAACTCCGAGAAGGAATCTGTTAGAACTCCAACTGACTCTTGAATGATACGAATTCGCTGCTGAAGAGGTAAGCTCCTTGACTGCAAGTGGGCACCAGAGACTCTTCAGTCGGCGAAAGCCTTGCTCCGAAGTGCATTCCAAGACTTCGCCGTTACTGGAAGTGGGCTGTTTTCCCGGAATTTTGTTCTCCGGGGGCTTGCAAAAAGCAATCGGCACAACACTGACAGACTTCACGGAACGTAAAGTGTTAGATTGGACCTCGTCTCATAAAGGACGAACAGTCTCAGGACAATTGTACAGCTTCAATCTGCAAATGAGCAGGCGTAATATTCAACTAGGCTACCGTAAGAGGCACCTTGGACTCCGTAATGCCCTGTTTATACTTAATAGAAAGTCAGACCTCAGGAGGCTCTAGACGGTCGTAGTCACATTTGCATTGTAGATTGATGCGGCCCAGCTTTTGTGCTTGTGTGTGACTGCCACAGCTCGAGAACGGACGGCGTCTATGCGACGTCACCGAGTCTTTCGTTCCGTAGGACCGTTTAGACTTTGATATGTGATCGGTTTGGAACGCGTTCCGTGTTGTTACCTCCTAATTCACAATCTCCGTTGATTGAAAGTGTGTAGGTCGTTAACGTTATCTTACATAAACAGTGTTACGTTGCAGCAAGGGGTTTTGTCCTTTTGTAGGCTCATGGAGAAAACTCTTCATAGGGAGGAGGTTTAGCTGGTGCCTCATCCACTGCGCCGGTGTTTCGAAACAGGAACTCCTCTCACGAAGAAAAAGCTAGCGCATGAGAAGAGCAAGTTGAGAAGGAAAGGTACAACAAAATCTATTCTCTTGAAAAAGTAAGAAAAGCAATGAGATACAGAGGGAACCTAAAGAAAGATACCCCGAAATTCCAACGTTGACGAACTGAGGACAGAATCTTGTGGTGGCCTATTTGCAATTTTTATCAAATGAAGTAGTTGGTGGGTTGTATGCAGTAGTATTCACTTTCTAACCACACGGGAGGTTCATATCGTATGCATGTAGTCTAGTGCAGAGGCTATATTTAAAACGTATTGAATGTTGAGAGGCATCCAGTGAAAAAGTTACATGATAGTAGAGCAATTTGGCAGTCACGCTGTTTACATTTGGTACACGGTTTGGCAATCTATTATGGTTTTCTCTCTTTGAATTTATTAGTAGAAAGACAATGAAGTACCAAGCTGGACTGTAAGCTTGCGCAACGTGGGATTCATAGTGGGCTACTGACTAGTATTAGATATTGATGCGGTTTCTTTTTGGGATACATCCCACCTTTTCCAAAGGCAACACAGTAACCGCTACAATCAGTGCAGATACCCGGAACTACACCCCGCCTTTTCCAAAAGCACCCCAAAACTGCCACCAAAGAGTCTTTCCGGACACACCTGCAGCACTCGCTCCTCCAAATATGCAAGTCACAGGCACAAATAATAAGGAAAGTTAGTCAAGAGATGTTGCGCTCCGCCGTAGCCGAGCGGCTTGACCGAAATAAAAGAAGTCTTTGTATTTTGGGGTTCGTAAATTAAGTGGAATGGTCTTACTGCCAGACATAAAAGCATGGGGTCGATCCTACAGCTGCGTGGGGCGTTCTGTAGCGGGCCTGCGCTGGCGGTGCCGTTGGTGGGACCAATAGAGGCTGTTGTTCTATTTTATTGTGGTTATGTTGTATCTTATCGTTGTTGTATGCTGTTAATTTTGTTATACTGTTTCTTATTGCTGCTACGCTGCATCTTATTGCTGTTGTATGCTGCTTATTACTGTTACACTCTGTCATTGCTGTTATATGCTGTTTGTTATTGTTGCACTGTATCATATTGCTGCTATATGTTCATTATTGTTACACTGTATAATTTTGCTGTTATATGCAGTTTATCATTGTTAACTATATTATATTTTCGTTATATGCTGTATATTATTACCATACTATAGATTTTGGGTGTTGCATTATATTAAATTGCCTCTATATTATATTTAGTTGTAGTTAAAGTTTATTCAATTACTGTTCTATATATTGTTTTATATTGAATTTCTTTGCTGTTTTTTTTTGACGATTTAATTGCTGTGATGTTGCACCTTATTGCTGTTATATTAAATTGATTTATTGCTGTTATATTAAATTTATTTATTGCTGTTATATTAAATTTATTTATTGCTGTTATATTAAATTTATTTATTGCTGTTATATTAAATTTATTTGCCGTTACATTCTTATTACCGTTGTAATGTATCTTAATGTTGCTGTATTGGATCTTATTACTATTATATTGTGCCTTATTGCTATTAAGTGGCATTATATTGCAGCATCTGTTGCAATGTCGTCCTACTTTGCTAAGCTGTAACTAAACAATATACGGTACATTTAAATGTAGACCCGTAGAACAGCTGAAAAATTTCTCTATGTTGTTGTATAAATGACACAGGCAGAAAAAATTACCGTATTATCCTACTACTGTAGTCTACAAAAAGTCCTTTTTATAAGTCAATTCGTTTTCGGTATTTGTCTTCATTTTTGTTTAAATTTGTTACTGCTAGTTTTAAGTGTGCGTGATTTAAGATTATATAAATCTGATAGTTTGAGCTTAAAATTTTGAACTTGAAAAAAAAAGAAGAGATGACAACACAGAAGACTGCCTCCCTGTACAGTTGCAGTTTACTCCCTAATCTTATAGAAAAAGAACGACCAAATAATCGCCCTATTTTTTTCTACAGCAGCAGCATCATCAGGCTAGAAATTTAATGCCTTTTATCTTGTTACACACTGAGAATATATTATTCTTTCATCCTACTGTGAACAAATGAAACTCTTCTATTTGCGTAGCATCCTGAACACATTTCTGGGTCACCTCACCAGTGAAATTACTTTTATTAATATAATATAATATTCCTGGTTTTACAACCGCACCCACGTCATATGACGTGATCCAAGCAGTGAGACTCAGTTCATTATGTCGCGTCAGTATAAGAATGTTTTATCTCGGCATTCTTGCCGGGAAGTCATAATTGGTCGAGTGCGCTACTACTGGCAGGAAAAAGGCGCAAAGAATAGAAGCAAGTCACTTGAGTAGACGGTTCCTCTTGTGGCCCTTCACACGAGAGAGAATAGAGGAGACCCATGGACTAGGTCAGCCACCTCGATCGGCAGCCCACCTCGATCGGCAGCCCACCTCGCGGGACAGAAAGGGAAATATGGTGAACCTACCTAGCTTTACAAAACTAATCTGGTCAGCAGGAACTGCGGCCAGCTGCGCTCTTGACAGCCCTTGGGTTCGTGAGGCCCGAATATATTGTGACAGGGAAAGGACCCGTCAGAATATACCTCTAAGGGCCCCACCCGTTAGAATAGAAAATCAGCAACTGGGACAACCGGAAATATTGTTAAGGACAAGACATGATACTGATGCAATTACCTATGCTCATACTTTGTCAAAATGGGGAAATTTATTATTAGAACACTCTAGGCCGATACTCTTGGGAGCAAACAATGTCAAACGTTCTATAATACCCTTCTGGTGACGGTACCGCAGACAAGGCTTCGGCTTGCACATTTGTTACAGTGCCAAAAATATTGCATAAAATATCAGCCACCCCTTCAATGTTTGCCCCATAGCTAGTGGGGCAGGATGTTATGAAGTTTCGAATACCTTTCTTAGTGCTCAGTGAGCTTAGATTCGCAATGGCTTATGTTACATGGAGTGAAGTTTAAACACGTTCAGAATTATTCGTATTTTGTGCTCCCGTACACTCGTCTCGACCAAAGAACCCCAAAGGGGTCAAAAACGTCGATTGTACTTCTGAGGTTCTGAAAGCCTCAAGATACAATATCCATTTTTTTTTCTGCAAGAATTCCACATTTTTGGCGAATAATAAATAGCTATAGTTAACGCAATGAGTTCGTAGCGAACTCCACATTTCACCATAGCGTAAAAAGAATGTTTTGTAACTTACGACAGAGGTACGACTATCAAATTACATCACATTATATCGCAAACAGCACCTTGCTAAATTCGCTCGGTCATCACAACAGCAAACCACACTCAGGGAACGAAACTTACTAGTCATACAAAACTAGAATCATACAGGATGTGGCAAAATATTATATAAGATCTACATTGGGAAATGATTAGAGGTGCGGCAAACACAACAAATAACAAACGGCTACTTCTGCATCTACGGTATTGAGGGTTCGATAAACGTGAGTAACAACACATAAACGACTACTTTTGCAAATAATAGTAGGGTAGGTCAAATTAATAAAAAAAAAGCTCAAGTCAATAAAAACAAACTGTTTCTTCTGCACGAGAGCCACAATGCACGCAAATAAAAAAAAAAACACAGAGAGGTAAGTGCAGTACAACATTCTACAGTGCAAGTGATTGTGTGAAGGGCTACAACAAGCAGAGGTGCCGGAAGGTGCGGGGATAATAACACATTTTTGGTTCACGCAAACAGAAGATCCGCAGGGTGCGCACAGTCAGCAAGGTAGAAAGGTGCAGTTGGGGATAGGCTTCTCATTCTCGTAGCTGACGAAAACGTGCAAAATAGAGGTTTCGTAGTTTGATGTTACCTGTTTATA
>LQNS02276866.1:5351420-5377844 GCA_001587735.2 Parhyale hawaiensis
ATCCGCAGGGTGCGCACAGTCAGCAAGGTAGAAAGGTGCAGTTGGGGATAGGCTTCTCATTCTCGTAGCTGACGAAAACGTGCAAAATAGAGGTTTCGTAGTTTGATGTTACCTGTTTATAGAGGAAACTGAGGGTACATTCTCTTGCGTACACACTCCTTCGGCTAACAGTCGGTCACGAATCTCCCAAGCGAACATCGTCGGGTTTTCTCGTTTGTATTTGGCTATCGCGTCCACAACTATGGGGGTGGCCACTTTCGGTTTGGATCCTCCAATGACTCCGGCTTTGTAGCTACCCGTTTCGTAATATCTAAGGAAAGAATCAACAAGAAATAATAGGTTAGAAACGTTACTCAAAGACCCACCTATTTATGCTAGACACCGAAGGTACAGATTCTTGGTCGCAAACGTTGTCAGCGAGGAGCCGCTCCCGGATTTCCCAGGCGAACATGGTAGGGTTCTGTTTTTTGTATCCAGCAATGGCATCTACGACATTGGGGGTCGCTACTTTGGGCTTAGAACCTCCAATGACACCTGGTCGGATGGAACCTGTCTCGTAAAACCTGAAAAGAGAAGCACAGTGAGCATGACTAGCCGCGCCAACTAGTTAGGTTAGCGCAAGCCAGGTTAGTAGTCTTCAGCACCGCATCCATCCACCACCGAAGTCGAAAACCACCATGCGCAGATAAAGCAACCTGTTACCAGAAAAAGCTTCAGGAAGAAAACTCAATCTTAGTTTTATTGTGTTAGTACAGATATTGTTAGTAATTTGGAAATACATTGAAAACCCCAATGTACATGAAGGTAAGTATCACTTTGTGTTGTGTAGAGACCGGGTAATTAGGAACTACTCTGAAGCAAAATTTGTCACTATATTAATTTTTGTGTTAAGTACGGTGTCCTAAGTAAAAATGCCCAAACGTTAGCGTATTCAAGACTTGAAGTTACAATGTACATGCCAAGCACGCATGCAGCTCAGTATTTCCAACCTATACAACAGGTAAAAATATTTCTAAAATTCTAACTGAAGGTTTTTTCAGTCGGTTCCTACATTAACAAATCTCGGATACAACCTATAAAGTTGCCTAAGCGCAACAGTTCTAAGTACTAAAAAGTTACTGTCAACGGGTTTATGCATTAATTACATGTGTTAAAACATCATAGAGGATTTAATTAAGCGGAAGACGCATTCTACGCACAGTTCGGTAACTGCAGAATACAATCCAATATTGTATTTGACACCTCAGTATTCGTGAGATAGTGCTACGTTCGCGTGTGACTTATCCTCATAGGTTAGATTAGGATGGGTTAGGCTAAGAGAATAACTGAGGTCACTGCAGGTTATGATGAATTTGGGGATCGCGGAGACCATAAACCAAACAGGCACAATTAGAAACTTAGTTCGCCATTATGTTAGAACACATATTGCACATAAGTTAGACGCTATTATTAATTACGTTTGGCTTTGTGTTATCGCAAGTTTATAACACAAGTTACCATTTTCGCTTAAACTTTCCAAGTAGAAAGCGGCCATTCTATCACCAGTTGATGATAGCAGGCATGCAGTCGGACGTCTATGATTCATCAGTTATTTTCGCGAGCACCTCGGCGGTGTGTGCCAGCAAGCACCTATGAGACCCTGTCTTTTGCAGACGCTGGAATGAAGGTGGGAGGGACGAGGCAGGACGCAGCGAAGGCTCCCTATCCCTGGCAAGGGGGCGCCGTGATTGGATTATGCAGATGGGGAGCAACACATGGTTTGAGTCATTTCCCGCCACACTCAGGGGGGTTGCGTCGCCGAGTGCTCTCGTCTCCCAGTAGCCCAACTTTAAAGGGAACCAACAATGGGGGGCTGCGAACTAATGTTGTACGCCCGCCGCTCGTCAAGTGCGGCGGCAATAGAAAGAACGCAAAACCAACATCAAATAGAATAAAATCAAAGAAACATGAGCTAGGAGCCGCCGCACTTGGGAGATGTTGCGTGTGTCTGGAGGCACCTTTGCTTGCCACATTACCTCACTGCCGTGGAAATGCAAAGACTTGGAATTTAGGAATACAATGCCCGCAAATTTTGGCTGCTCTGTTGCGTGTGATGGCTAAAAGCCTACCCTTGCGTTTGCTTCGATATGTTATTTACAAGTCTGATGTGGATTATCTGCCTTCACAAGGAAGCACTTGGACTGGTGACTGTTTATTATGATTCATCAGTATAGAAATACGTATGTATTATAACTATACAAGACAAGTTAATTTAAGCCAGCAAAGGTGATCCAATTGAGGAAGACTAGGGGAACATATAGTATGTCGCCAGAAACCTAGAACCCACCCACGCACAGAGATGTTTTTCGCCCTCGATAAACGCGCAGGAGTTTTGTAACTCGATAGACAGTGGTAAGAACTGGACGAAATATTATCTGTAGGAGAGTACGGCAAGCAGCAAGGTGTGCAGGATAGAAAGACGTCCCGTAGGTCTTAATAAAGTAAAAGCAACTTAAGTAGTTCCCTGGAGGTGCAATTCCTCATTTTGTTATACTGAATTGTTAAGGCTTCCGTTTCAGTAACAAGGACGATCTAACCAAGAAAGAAAAGAGGGAGGTGCAGTATGACGATAGAAACATGGAACCCATGGACAGAAGTGTTCCTACACTGGATCAGAGCACATGGGAACAGGAAGTCAGGAAAGATGAGGAAGAACAGTATAATACATAATCAGTAGGAGTGTGAAAGTGGAGAGAAGTAAAGTGAGCACGAGGGAAAGACGTCTCGAAAACCTAGATGAAGCTGAGGCAACCTATAGGATCCACCTGCGGGCGCTGCTCCCCATAACATACGATGGGCGAGAGTAAATAAGAATAGTTACTTGTATAAAGTGAATATGAAACGTTGTGCTGCAGTCCAGCTATCGGTGACGGTCACACTTTTCTCCCTCAAATTTATTTTAATTCATTAACGCAGCAAATGCATTACCATGCCATGAATTTTCGTCTAGAATTATCGATGAAATCTGTTGCTCAAATGTGGTGCATATTGTAGGTACTTGATGTAAATTATTATATTTCTTTTATGAATAAATTCTAATCTGTTATTCATTAACCATATCATTGACATGGTGTATGAGCTCTGTACTAATCACATTTACACAATATTATAAACTAAGTGTGCATAATATTGTTTCTTGCATGATTGGAGTGCATCATCCTTAGGGTTAATGGCTCGACAGGAAGGCTTTGTGCAATATGTAAGGTTCAAATTTGAGGTTAGTCTGCTTATTGAAATGCCTTGTGCTACATGCAATTAAGGACTAAATTCAAGGCTACTCTTGCGATTGGAATGCCTTGTGCTACATACAAGGACCAAATTCAAGGCCAGCCTTGCTATAGGAACGCCTTGTGCTACATACAAGGACCAAATTCAAGGCCAGGCTATAAAAACGCCTTGTGCTACAAACAAGGACCAAATTCTAGGCCAGCCTTGCTATAGGAACGCCTTGTGCTACATACAAGGACCAAATTCAAGGCCAGCCTTGCTATAGGAACGCCTTGTGCTACAAGCCAGCACAAAGTCCACAAAGTGACCGCTGTAATGCATCGCTGAATTTGTATCTGGGAATAAAGTTGAAAGGAGCGATTTAGCGAGGAATAAAATGACCGTACTGATAACGTTCTCAAATTATGCAAAAGCAGTTAAAACTTGGCGCAAGTCGTTTAATCCAAGAGTAAGTGAAGCAGTCTCAGAAACCAAGCAAGCCCTCTTGCCAACCAGTCAACCTGCCGGAACGGGGAAAATCCCCATTCCAAGTTTTGCGATGGATCAAGGACGGAACCCGGTGGTTCTGACTCTTGTGGCATGGGACCATAGGGGCGGATCTCGTGTGGCGGGACGCACTGAGTCAATTTAGAACAGTCTCTGAAGCCATAAGCAGGTATTTTCATGGGAATTTGGGGACTTTAAAGGAAATAAACAGGATTGAGACGAATCAGAAGTGCAGTATGAAGGCGACAGTAACAAACGGTGGTTGGGAATGTGCGCTACTCGGCGAGAACGCAGCAATGGCTGGGGGCATCGTGACGATCTCTTCGAATATTATAGTGACACTAGAAATGACATTTTCTTTTTAGATTTTATCAAATATTGCCGTGAGAAAGATACTAGTAATGATATATCTACGTCAATGACTTTAAGTCCAATTGGATATTGCAGTAAACGAGTCTTCTGTAGCGATATATTTATTTAAGGTTATATAAACTATTATTGTAGAAGTAACACTAACATCATTGTATATCTATGCACTTAATTATCGGGAATACGGTATTGTCGTAGGAGATATTTGGTTTTCAGGCCCGACTATTAAGTAATACGGCTGCCGATGACAATACTTCTACTTAATTACTTCATGCTTTTATCGTACAGGTGACACTAGTAAACCACATTTCTCACTTCACTGGTTTTATGATTGCATCATTACTGTCCTAACGTGCCATGCACCGTACATCAAAACGCGTACTCGCAACGTGCTTTGATCCTAGTAAGTACTAACGTTTGTAGCGATTTGTCTATCTTTCCCCAGGGTGAAATAAATGGATTATTATTTTTTATATTACTGCTATATGAGGTTGAAGTTCTAGTTCGACTTACAGATATCAGTCTGCTGTTTTAATTTTCTCAAAAAAAAAAAAAAAAATGAAACTATATTTCTGGTGAAGACAATCCAGGTGTAACTCCATAATTTTTCATTATATCAAGAAGATACGTACTTGAATTTATTATAATCGATGATACATACATAACTACTTTTACACGAGTCGGGTTTCAGTAGGCAAGGGGTTGGAAGAAAATCCAATCGGATAAGAGAGTTCACAAGTTTTCCTCGCTTGGAACAACAACATCCATTCCAGTTTTTCGATGAGCGGCAGAAATTTCTGGATTTTTCTCATTTCTTATTTGCATGCTCGCCCAAATAGCGGGTATATGACACTGACACACAAGTGGGGGCTTGTTCTCATCATGTATTGGTCACTTTACTTTGCGTAAATGTAATCAACTGTTTGCTCGATGAAGCAAGCAACTGAGCTACGTTGCTGAGTAAGCTGTTGCGGTGGATCCAGGCCGGGCAGGCGAGTATTCAACTTTGTTGCACCAGCGAGTAAGTTAATCCATTTACTTTTCTCCGTGGAAGCTAGAGGCCATCTTCTCAAGTGGGAAGACGCTCCAAGTGAAGCGAAAAATTCTCTTGCGAAGACCCATCTTGAACTCGCATGCATTATACAAGAGCCATTTCCCGACTACGACAATGCCATCTCAAGCTACTGAACAAATCTGCTCGGCAATCTCTTCAAAGCTCAAACAACCCGACCTGGAGATGCGATTGCTCTCATTGAAATGACTGCGAGAGTTAGGACAGCTGCACGTTCTTATACAGAGTCTTCCCTTAACGGCGGATGCCGACGATAATGCTCGAGACGAGCGTCAAAATTTTGTACTCATTGTGACTTGACGTAGAGCCGCTGGGATGGTAAGGTGTTAACATGGCTGTTTTGTCTGCCGGGCTATCAGGTAGAGAAACGAAAGGTTTCCTGGATAGGGAAGAGAATGAAGACCGTCCAAGTACATCCAATCCAATGAATTTTGTTTGGCACGTGAGATATCGAGCGCTAAGGCTGCAATGTCGATCAGAGAATGAGTAGTTTTAATTCTATATTGCTCAGGCTGCACTGTGCCACCATTATGGTTCTTTCTCCATATGTGTCCCTGTAGGAGAAAAAATCCTTTACAAGTAGTCCAGCCTGAGTACAATTGTGCTAACACTATATAAGAAACAAATAAAACGTCTATTTCTCGTTGTAACAGCACTGTTAGAACGCAACTTTTGAATCTAGTACTGGCATAGGGTGAACCCTTTACTGCTAAAAAAACAGTTCTGTAATGCCTTCAGTAATTCATTTATTCCAAAAATACACGTTTAATGTGGACGGTATCTAGTTGAGGGCATCCGCGTTTTAATATACCCTTTACTTGCCTCTTAGATTCATGAGCTATTCTTACTTCAACTGTAGCAATGACATTTGAACCGTTGTATGTATGACACTCCACGAGAAAAAGAGTTAACCTTATTAAGACCAGGTCAGACCTCGTATATACAAGCTTTTTTTTGTATGAGTGCAATAGGACAATGAGCTTTCATAACAAAATAACACAATCTAGTAGAAATAGGATTAAACTTCAAGAAAATGATTAATGGCAACACTGATAACAAGAAGACCTGTGGCACTGATGTGGCGCTGCAGAAGTTCAGTGGCGGTGCGGCACCACGTGTGAGGTCCCAGATAGTATCATGTGAGTAAGACTGTCGCTCAGAACGGTTTATCGCTTCATCACACAGACACAGAGAGCTGTTAATACTTTAGTGTAACGATGCTCGACAGAGATAGTTCTTGTGATACATGAGCTGTGTGTAGAGACACACAGTCCCGCTCCGGGGCACTGCTGTGTGGAATTGGGAATTGTTGGGGCAAATGTGGGAGTTGTTGTGGCAAATGTGGGAGTTGTTGGGGCAAATGTGAGACTTTTTAAGGAAAATGTGAGACTTTTTAGGGAAAATGTGAGAGTTCTTAGGGAAAATGTGAGAGTTGTTAGGGAAAATGTGAGAGTTTTTAGGGAAAATGTGAGAGTTGTTAAGGAAAATATGCGAGTTGTTGGGGCAAATGTGAGACTTCTTGGGGCAAATGTGAGACTTGTTGGGGTAAATGTGAGATCTGTTGGGGCAGATGTGAGATTTGTATGGGCAAATGTGAAATTTGGGGCAAACGTGAGAGTTGCTGGGGCAAACAAGAGAGTTGCTGGGGCAAACAAGAGAGTTGCTGGGGCAAATGTGAGAGTTGCTGGGGCAAACGTGGTAGTTGCTGGGGCAAATGTGAGAGTTGCTGGGGCAAATGTGAGAGTTGCTGGGGCAAACGTGAGAGTTGTTGGCGCAAACGTGAGAGTTGTTGGGGCAAATGTGAGAGTTGCTGGGGCAAATGTGAGAGTTGCTGGGGCAAACGTGGGAGTTGTTGGCGCAAACGTGAGAGTTGCTGGCGCAAACGTGAGAGTTGCTGGGGCAAACGTGAGAGTTGCTGGGGCAAACGTGAGAGTTGCTGGGGCAAATGTGAGAGTTGCTGGGGCAACCGTAGGAGTTGTTGGCGCAAACGTGAGAGTTGTTGGCGCAAACGTGAGAGTTGTTGGCGCAAACGTGAGAGTTGCTGGGGCAAACGTGAGAGTTGTTGGCGCAAACGTGAGAGTTGCTGGGGCAAACGTGAGAGTTGTTGGCGTAAACGTGAGAGTTGTTGGCGCAAACGTGGGAGTTGCTGGGGCAAATGCGAGAGTTACTGGGGCAAATGCGAGAGTTGCTGGGGCAAACGTGAGAGTTGCTGGGGCAAACGTGGGAGTTGCTGGGGCAAATGTGAGATTGGTCGGGCGTAATTGAGCGTTATTGGGGCAAAATTTCGAGTTACTCTCTCATCTCTCCCTCTCGTTGTGTTTTCCTATCTCCTTCTTTCTCCGTATTCTCTCTCTCCCTCTCACTGTGGTCTCTCACTTTCATCGTGTTTTCTCACTCTCCTTCGTAGCTTCTCTCGTCTCTCCCTCCGTCACAGCTCGCTTGCTGCGCTCTCAGCCTGCCAGCCGCTGCTCCGACGGCCTCCCCTCACCGGCCGCTCTCTTTAGCCGTCTACGTCTATCGTACTCGACAGACGCGCATCGTACTCGACAGACGCGCATCGTACTCGACAGACGCGCATCGTACTCGACAGACGCGCATCGTACTCGACAGACGCGCATCGTACTCGACAGACGCGCATCATACTCGACAGACGCGCATCATACTCGACACACGCGCATCATACTCGACACACGTGCATCATACTCGACACACGCGCATCGTACTCGACACACGCGCATCGTACTCGACACACGCGCATCGTACTCGACAGACGCGCATCGTACTCGACAGACGTCTGCTGTACTCCACTCGACAGACGTCTGCTGCACTCCACTCGACAGACGTCTGCTGCACTCCACTCGACAGACGTCTGCTGCACTCCACTCGACAGACGTCTGCAGCACTCCACTCGACAGACGTCTGCTGCACTCCACTCGACAGACGTCTGCTGCACTCCACTCGACAGACGTCTGTTGCACTCCACTCGACAGACGTCTGTTGCACTCCGCTGGCCGATATTTATCGTACGCAATTAGTTTTCATCGTACTCGATAAATTTTTAAACCTTTACGATACTCATAGTCTAGTTGTTCCGACATTAAACCTGAACAAGCGCGATAAGTCTGTGTTCTTCAAATGTATGGGCTGACATGCACAGGATGGAGCAGTGATTTTAGAACTTAATCGGAGAAAGAAAGGGCTATACTCACAGATTTCTGAAAAAATTATTAATTCAAATATTGGATTAAATATTCGATGTGTTATATTAAAAATAAGGAAAATGCTACAGACAAACACACACAATGTGTGGTAACGAAAAGAGTGGCATACCCGTTTTGAAATGAGAGTAGGAATACCATACTGTGTATATTTTTGAGGTCGGCTACATATGGATCTGTATTATTGCGATGCTTCAGCTCGAGAACACTCAGGCCTGTCCTAAAGCGCCCCATTTGAAAACCAAAGGCTAACTTTAAAAAAAAAAGTTTATACTCGTGATAATTCTAACGACGCTGCATGATAAGACAAATAACGCAACATCCGCACTACCGGGAATTTTCATTATTATTATTATTATAATAATAAAGATCAGTTTATCCTTCCCTAATCCAACTGAAATGTGTCGTTCTAAGAGAGGATTATTGATTATTTTATTGGATAATTTAAGACTCTGTCTGCATAACAAACGCGGTCTGAAAAATTAAAAAAAAGCAAGGGACACATAGTAAGTCACCAGAAGCGTAGAAACCATAAACGAGGATATTCCTACGCAGGATCAACGCGCATGCGAGCAGCAAGTCGGGAAAAACGAGAAAGAACGGAGTAAAGTAAATCGGTAGGAGCAAGAAAGTGGAAGAAAGCACAGCGGGATCGGAGGAAAGTGTCAAGGAGGCCTAGCTATGGCGAAAGTAACCCATGGAGCCCCTTGGGGGCGCTGCTCCCCATAACATAGGATGAACAAATCTAACTTCCTTAACCCTATGGCCCATCCCATGCCTCCTGAAGGAATACCTAAGATCACTCGGCAGACCAGTTTCACCAACAAGAAGGATCACGGCAGACCAGCACCACCACCGCAAGGATCACACACCAGTTTCACACTGTCATAGCCCTCAAGATCAGCCATCAGTTGGATGACTCTGCCGTCTAATTAATCACAAGATCAGTGGTCGGGAAAATTCATCGATTAAACTCGCGATCCGTGCTAGATGGCATCATCGGGTGCGCTGCCATCCTCAGCTATCACAGTCTGAGCTGCCATGTTCGATCGCGTGGACTTTCTTCGGGGGCTTCAGAAGTGCCGGGGGCCGCGCTATACTTGTAGCTTTGAGGATCTTGTTGTAGGACGAGACACTCGGAAAACCATAGCGCAGTTTGAGAAATATGGACGAATATCGGTTAGGGGAGAGTGGGTAAAAGTAGAAAGCGTGTGCGTGTCTCCCAGAGTAAAAAAAAAAAGAACCTTGGTCCTATAGCGCATTTTCCTCATTCGACTGGGTTTTGATTGTAGAAGGGCAGACGGTCAGCTTCCTAGCTACAATACAGCGCAACAAGAAGGAAAAACACACACGTATACAAAGAACGACTAAGGGCTTTGCCGGAAAGACTACCAAGTAGAGGTAAATAAGAGGCGCATAGAGATGAACTCAGGGACGGTATGAACGGCAAGAAAGAACTCGCGGAGGCTTGATTATGACAGAGGCAACCTGGACTGAAATTCTTCTTTCTTTACAAAATGAGGCAACCTAAAGCTAAGATTGCTCACACCATGACTTTAAAGACTCCCTTAACTGTGTAAGGCACAGGTATAAGAACTTACGTTATCTAAGGCTGATATTGCATAAAACATATGTAATTTAAAGGACTCCCAAACCTCAGTTATGGTCTGACCATTTGATCAAGGTAGTTCGGTCGTGGTCAAATTCCTCTATAGCGGTGCCAATTCTATGGGAAATTGGGTATTTCTGAGATTTCTCTATATACAGGTAGTAAGCGGGACAAATATATGGGCCGAACAAAATGTCAAATACCCATAGAACTGACAAAGCTATAGAGGAATTTGACCACGATTGAACTGCCTTGATACGATGGTCAGACTATAGGCATGGGTATATAAACCATCCTAATCGAAGGCTGAGATTGCGCAAAACATGACCTAACGGACTCCCTTGACTCTGTTACATATGAGTATCATGAAGCTGTCACACAGAATTTGGGTGGAACAATAAGTGACGGAGGGATGGTGTCGGTCTCTCCCTCGCGAGCAGCAGCACCAATTATCAGGGGTAAAAGGGTCCTAAAAACAGACTCTATTACTAAGAGCATCCATTAATGGTTATAAATTTCCAGAAGGCCAGTTACACCAGATGGCCTCATTCCTTTCCAATAACAATGCAAATCAGGAATTATGCCACAACGGTTCCCTCATCAAAACCAGCTTCGTAGCGAGCCTTTTGACGGGCGAGACTGCGCCTTGTTTGGAAATGCGTGGTGGGGAAAGATAATTTGGAACATTTATTTGCAAAATACCCACCGAAAAATGTTGCAATTGTTCCAGAAAGTTTCAGTTCTTTACCTAAAAACAGAGGCCAAATATTTTTATGATTATCTTCGTTGTTTAGATACCGTCGATGATCACGCCAAGGTATTAACTAATGGATTTCTGTGCACAGCAAGAGTTGATTTTCTTTGAATCAAAATAATATAAAGCCCATAATCTAGTTCTCCTGCAACGTATGGTTCGTTAGCTTAAGCAACCCTGTAGCTCCGTAAAAGTTGTTCCAAGAGAGAAGAGAAAAAAGAGGAATGAACATAGTACATCGAGAGGAGCGTGGAACTCCTTCACCAGGGTGTTTCTGCGCTGATTTAACGATCATCAGATATTGAGTCGGGAAAAGAGACTATGGTAATAACAAACCAATATTGTAGCTGGAATAAGAAAATGAAAGGAAGCAAAGTTGGCACAAAACATAGATATATATTCCGAAAGGATAAATATGGAAAAGATCAAATAGTTGACATTGAACTGAACCAAAACAGAAGTTTTATAAAGAGTTCTTTGATGCTACAGTAACCACCTACTAGTTAGGCATAGAGAAATAGAGTTAGTTAAGCTTCCCAAGATAAAATAAGATGTTTCAAGAGAGGAAAAGGGAACGAAGATGCACTCACTATGTTGAGAAAAGTAGGGAATTTAATCACGAAACACTGTGCAAGGTATCCGCAAGTTCAGACGGAAGTCGACGATGGAGACTGGAGTCCGCTCGACAGATGTTGACATTCACCCAATACAGCAATTACCATTTTTACCTCATTTTCCAGAATTTAACTGTGGGTTGCTCCGCACGACCTACATAATAACAAAGGTCCATTATATTCCAATATATGCCAGTGCACCGGACACGGCTGCCAGAATTTTAGAAACCCCTCCTTGCTTGCTTGGACATCTGTAGAGGGCGATATTTTCTAGCTAAATCACTGGTCAGAGACATTGACCGAATAACAGTGAGTGATCAGAGTTAGATGATACGCAGCACTGCGTGCGTTTCATATACAAGCATATATTATGTTCTTTGACAAACGGTGTTAATTACAGAAATGGATTGAGAGGAGGAAAATGACAGAACAGTTCTTGAGAGATATTACCGTATATACGATAATATGTCTGTTGTAGAAATAAACGTTTCGTAATAAAAAGACAACGGAAGTGGTTTTTCGTACGTTTAGCTAACACGTATTTTGCATTTTCATTTTACAGCAGCAACCGATCCTACCATTGATAAGTGGACAGTGGCGAAAATTCACTTGGTGCTTCGTTTAGCCGTATTTTAGGTTTTTATTTGGCCGCATAAACAAATCTCACAATAAGAGGACAATGGCGGAGGTTCTTCCGAGACGTGCAAGATTTTGGTGCAAGGAAGGAGGGACGCAGTGGGCAGCCGACCAGAAACGCCTCGGCCTGCCGTCCTTCTTCCAAAAACATTTTGGTTGGCTTGGTGTGGAGAAAAAGCGACCATCAGGCGATTAAACGTCCGCGTATGATGCTCAGACCTGATGGATGTTGTACCTTGGCTTGCGGGGCTGCGGCGAACTTGCGTTCGTTCGGTGGTGGAGATTGCAGTTCTCTAGGTGGTGTGGTCAGTTTTGGAGTTCAGAGCAGAAAATACGGATTCCTAAGTTATATACTTTATCTTGGAGTTTTGTGCTTTGGTTTTGCGTTCGGAGTTTGAAAGCCAAATGACGGTGTCTTCGGCTACAGATTTAAAGTTTGTCTCAGAGTTTTGAGTACAGAGTTCAGAGGCAAAACCACGGAGTCTTTGGACACAAATTCACACTTTATTTCGCAGTTCTATGGCGTCGTCATTACTTGGAATTCAATTACAAATAATGGGATGACTTCATCCATACATTTTCAGTTGTTTTGCGAAGTGGTAGCTGTTTTCAATTGACATTTAAAATATTAGAAATTTTCTGCAATGAATCCAATTTTCAAACGCATTTCAGTTTTGGGGTCAGAATTACAAAACAGGAGTAAAAGATGACGTTTCATATCGCCAATAACATCAACTTTCATTCAACTTCTGTTCTAGATAATATTTCATAGTTGTAGGATTAAATTATTTCGCTACGATGAGCTCCACATGACTACGTTGGAACGATGCACCCAGAAACCAGTACCAGTACCAAGAAAGGAACTTTCAGTACACAAATAAATCACCAGAGAGCCACTTAGTGAAGTTGATAGCACGAGGGTTGCGTTTCAAATTCTAAACATTTGGAGACGATACGTCACTTAGGCCATCAAACTTATAGGGCCGTCGTATGGCAGTTGAATGAGAGAGTTAAGAGCGGCGGCATTAGAGGCGGTTAGGGTCACGTGGCCTACCATTGAGGAGGCCTTGGACGGGCGCGGCCGTCGAATTCTGCACTTCAGACGCGGGCCAGCGGCGGAAATGGAAGGAAACGAGGGCCGCTGCGCCGAACTGCATGAGGGAATAGTCGAGCTGGGCTTCTTTCGTGAAGCCACGGAGTGGAGGTTAGACATGAAAGTTCCTCGTATGAAGAACACAAGAGCTTCTGTTCAAACCGAGAATAGGTAGGAAAGCGGTGAGTGTTCCGTACGTGAAGCCAAGAAGAAGTGGATGCCCGAGATTAAATATCTTCATACTGTGACTTTTTATATAGGATTGTGTTTCCCTGCAAAAATAATGGGATAAATGATAAATTTACTTGATTAGGTACACAAAAGGACACGGTCCGTGGTGCTTCTCTGGAGGAGATGCTAAGGTTCTTATGATGGAACTTCAAACGAAGTATAAAGACGCTGACGTGCTGTGAATTTTGAAACAAAAATTTCGTCATTGGAATTGTAATGGTGGCTGTCCATCATTGTACATAGGGAGGTGACTCTGATGCTCGGAACATATATAATTCACTGCGAGGGCACTGACCTAACCAGCAGTTACTACGAGCATTTCGTCATTTGACACCATAGCTCAGACAAACGCATGTGATTGACTGCAGCTGTTCACCCGGATGGGTCTTTGAGAGCATTATCTGCAGTACAAACCGGCGCACATAGATCGTAATTTTGCAGTATGCCCTCAAATTGGCTTCAGTTTTACTTCTAAAGCGGTATGTCTTTGATAGAGCGTTTATTCAGCGCTGTATGTGAAGACTGTGTGGTTAGTTTGAAATGAGTTTTGCTACGTCTAAGATGATGCTAACATGTCAATCAGACATGAATCAGTTAATTTACAGTCCATATGCAGCGCTTAGAGATGCAATGAAAGAAATCTTGGAACTGAATGGGCTAATGGTGGGAATGCAACAATACACATGTCGGGTGGAGAGATGTTGAGAGATACTGGAGTGGTGAACTTCTCTGGTAAAGCTGCTGACATGTAAACTGAGATGGGTGTTTTACATACGAGCCGCAGGACTCTGAAGAACTCTGATGTAAACTGGTACGATATCAAATTACATGGCCTGATAGCCACAGCAGTCCCGCAGTGGCAAAATAACCAGGTGTGACTAAGTGCAGCAAAGTGTCAAGTTCAGCGAAGAGAAAAAAGTTCTCAGTTCGATTTGAGATCACATGATTCGTAGCAGGTGAAAGTTTTGCAATAATAATGACGGCAGAAAATAGTGACATGCGACTATGATCAACAAGAAAAGTGCCAGTGATATTCTCGGCTATGAAAATTAGTCATCACGCTTAGCAAACACAGGGTACAGTAATAATCATGGCAGCACTTAGCAGCCAAATGGGCCTATGCTTAGCAAACACGGGTACAGTAATAATCATGGCAGCACTTAGCAGCCAAATGGGCCTATGCTTAGCAAACACAGGGTACAGTAATAANTCGGCTATAAAAAATAGTCATCACGCTTAGCAAACACAGGGTACAGTAATAATCATGGCAGCACTTAGCAGCCAAATGGGCCCATGCTTAGCAAACACGGGTACAGTAATAATCATGGCAGCACTTAGCAGCCAAATGGGCCCATGCTTAGCAAACACGGGTACAGTAATAATCATGGCAGCACTTAGCAGCCAGATGGGCCCATGCTTAGCAAACACGGGTACAGTAATAATCATGGCAGCACTTAGCAGCCAAATGGGCCTATGCTTAGCAAACACGGATACAGTAATAATCATGGCAGCACTTAGCAGCCAAATGGGCCTATGCTTAGCAAACACGGGTACAGTAATAATCATGGCAGCACTTAGCAGCCAAATGGGCCTATGCTTAGCAAACACGGGTACAGTAATAATCATGGCAGCACTTAGCAGCCAAATGGGCCTATGCTTAGCAAACACAGGGATTAGCAATACTCATGCAACAGACGACTTAAGTAGCCAGCAAAAGTAGCTTGCAAAAGTAGCGGACAGGGAAGCGCGTGGGGTCTGCCATGAGAGGGAGCTGGATGGAGTACGCGCGTGCAGGGGCTAGCCGTCCACCGGCGGCCGGGGGAGAAGCTTTTAAACTCATTGGCTTCGTGCTGCTGCGGTGTCGCTAGTTCTTGTGATATTATCCTGGTCTAGTGCCTGTGTGTCAGGCCGTGCTGCTAAATGCTGAAATGTTTTCGTGTCGTTGGTTCGTGCGATATTATCGTCGCACATGCAGTACCAGTGCACCAAACTAGGCTGCTAAACGCTTAAACATTTTTCACTATAGGTGCTGCACCGAAGTTTCTATAGACGACGACCAAATAACAATGCTGTTCGTACGAATAGCTCGTTTAAAAGCCTTTTTTACCCAAAGGACAGCATGGCTAGGTTTGTAATTGGTGCTACTTGTACAAAAAAAAAAAAAAAAAAACTTCACGCACTTTTCCAGAAGAACTTTTTCGAATATTTCGTTCATGGTTTCACTTCAAGAAGATTCATTTAGAAGAGTGTCCCAGTTCACCGACTGCCGACCAGCCTTCAAACCAACCTTCCCAGTTCATTTCATTATTGAAAGCATTTAAATCGATAAGATTATTTATGATATCCCGCCCATTATTCTTGGAGTCACCCGCTTCATAGCTACTGAATTGGGTTGTGATATCAATGAGTTGTGTTCAGACAATAATGGTACCCAGGGTTGGGTATTCTGTACATAGAGGTTTACAAGATTGTCTTTCATCGATGGTGAGAAAATAATCATCTCTGCGCTAACGACAGTCTATATATTACTTAAAGTAAACAGAAAGCTTGTTCTCTCTCATCTATTGTGTATGAAAGCTTTTTGCTAAGAATAAAACTACCCGTTTCAACACGTACGTTTGGATGTAGCCATTTTAGGAAAGGACAGTTGAAGTCGACGGTAAGATAAGTCTGTACTCACTTTCAGGCCCACTGCACTGCGTCTGAATCTTTCAAGCAACTCCGCAAATTTCTCAAAAGCAAATTTGGGTGGTCGATAACACGCCACCCAACCAGTTCATTTTTTTCTATTTTTACAATTAGTCTTTCCTTTTCTTCGCAATACTACTAGAGAATTTCTGCAAACTGTGTGAGCCAAGCGGTTCATCCACATACTATGCTACTCCGCCGCATTAATTTACCGTTTTCGTGGTCACAAATGTGCAGTGTAGTTTTCCATTTTGACCTCGGAATATTCCGATTTAGGCGAGTTTAAGTAATTGCTAAGAAGACTGAATTTACTTCACTTACCACGTCTCTGAGAAGAAGCTGCTTTGTGCAGTTTTTTGTGTCTAGGCCTTTTATGTTCATCACATAAAATTTGTTCAATATTTGGCTATCAGTTAGTTATTTTGGGTCAGTGTAGTGCTTTGAGGATTGACTTGGCAATTTATTTAACCTCTTATCCCCCATTTGGGGGCATTTCACAGTTTCGGAGGGTACCAATTTGGTTGTTGAATTTCTCTCCGCTCTCTTCCGGGTAAGTTTCCATTGCCAGCATATTTTGGAACATTGTAAAAATTTTCTCTCGTGTGAAAGTCCTGCTTCATATCTTGGTAGGATGCACTCCTGTTCTCCTGTTACATTTTGCTCATGCTATGGTTCTCATCATTTCTTGTGCTGTGGGGCAATATCTCTCTTTGTCTTTGCCTGTTGGCTAATGGTTGACTTTGTCTTCGCACGTTATCCCAACATTTTCTCTTTGGACCATTAGATACTTGGGGTTCAAAATTAGCAGCACGTAGGGTACCTCTCAAGCGTATTTCGAGACTTGAAGGATCCAGGCACTCTTTGTTTTTGAAAAAAACAAAATCGCGACAAATTTATGGATGGAAGAAACAACAATCCCTACCACTTCTGCAGCCGTATAGCTGCTGCCTTAGTTCATAAACTTCGAGGACAACAATCGAAAGTTTTTGTTTACTACGTCATATTTATGCATTTTTTCGGAAGCCTCTAATGGCACAAAAACCGAAGTCCACTGGTCCGGTCAGGGGGACTCTATTAGCACCGCTCTTATCAAGTACGGGGAAATTTGGCCAATACTGGGCCCTACGAGGTCTTTTTATGCCACGCATGGGCCCCAGCGGGAGGCATGGAATTGGCTACCGTAGCGAGGGGAGCGCCTGAGGAAGCCACAGGGGAGCTCAGGAAAGCCAGCAAATGGTAAACGCATTTGCAGTGATGTACAAGAAACTTATTTTTATAATGATAGTTCAATATTCACAACTCCATCAGGACCAGCATGCTTCATAAACAATTGAATTAATGCTATCTATACGAGAAAGACTTTTGTTTAGTACTTATAGGGTTAATTTGTAACCCTCAACACGCAGAATGCTTTAGGACTCGTGTAAAAAGATAGGACACATGCTATCTAAAGTAATTCATGCACATAATTACTGCACTTAAAAACAGTAGGATGAGAAGAGGAGGGGGCGGGGGAAGTAGCGTGTGTACGGTAAGAATGATGGCCTGAAAGCCTGGCTAAAGCTAGGATACTCTTGACCTGCGAAATAATCTGGGGCAAGATTGTCTACAGCCTGGCATAAAAAATACCCTAACAACATTTTCAGTCGTCCCAGTAGTTGACATACAATTTTGCTTTCTGGGGTGACCAAGAATTATTCTGCTTGGTAAATGCAGCTTACCCTCAAGCCTGCTGTCACTAAGAGTTTTTCTAGAATTCCTTAACCAAAAACGCAGAACCATAATACGGGTCCTCATGAGAAGAACGTTTGCAAACGTCAGAAAAGTTACTAGTCCGTATTGGGTTATCTCTGTTCTCTTCACTATGATCCCCGGGCAAAACTGAAGTAAAGGTTCTAATTAAGAGGGACTGCGCGGATGATCGTCGGGACCATTTAAAGACAGGCAGTTCTCCAGTCTTTGGAGTCGTCCAATCAGGTTGGGGTTGCGTCTAATTCCGCGCATCCTAAAGCCTCTCCGTCTTCGCCGTAAAGTCTCCAAGAATTATCGACCCCAAAACGGAAGAGTCAAAACCAAGACGAAAGGCCCTTGCTCACGGCACAGTCATTTCTATTGTGCCATCGATTATGAGTTATTTTGGCAGGCAGTTGAGTTTAGGGTTGATATCCAGCCGAGTGCACCCGCCCTAGGTGCTTCTGTTTTAAGGGTCAATTTAGCGTCATAAGATCGTGTTTTCGCGGGCGCGGTTTTGGGAAGCGTTCGACCGCCCTTAACGAGAGGAGGGAAGTCGGGACTACGTAGAGAGCGAGAGGGTGGGAAACGACGACTCAAAGAGAGAACTCGCTACGGCACCAGCAACAACATTGCTTGCAGCCGCTGCAGAAATGCTGCAACAGTGGCTGCAAGAACTTCTCAAGTTGTTGCAGTGGTGGTAAAAGCGTCTTGCTATTTTTAGGATCAATAGTGCTTGTAGAGTTCGGCAACAGCCGCAGCAAGAACCATAGCTGGGGTGCTCGGCAGAAGCGACAAACAGGTTTTGGTATAACACTAGGCTCAATATTGATTGCTTTAACTGCTACAATAGTGACTGCAAGATCTAGCGTTGGTGAGATACCAGTTGTGGCAATGGCATGCAATAAATGCTAAGCGTTTTTACTAGAAGAGCAATAACAGTGACTGTAAAAACAATGTTAAGGACCTCAGCAATCGGAGTAAAAGCGTTTTTTTGCTCTTCTCCTGCCCGACACTTCCCTAAACGCCACAAGAGAAGCTGCAAGAACTCTTGATTTTTGAGATTAGCGTCTGTGAAAACGCAGTTTTGTAATTTTCGCCAAGCGCAACACTTAGGGACAACAAAGGCCGACATGATGTACTGAAATGGAGGCTTGTGGGTAGATGGGTGAAGCCAAATACGGTGATATAAACACAACTATGGGCACTGGGAAAGAAACTTGACCACAAACAAAAAGCATAAAAGTAGAAATACAGCAACGATATCTAACCAATGTTCCAATAGAGAGTGAGTGACTCCGTTGTTTGAGCCTTCTTTGACACAACTACAGTGTTTCAGGAGAAGAAAAGAAACGGACGTGTAGTGCAACAAGAAATACTCTGAACCCATGCATGAAGATGTTCCCACACGAGGTCAACACGCATGGGAACAGTCAGTCGGCAATGACGAGGAAGAACACAACCAAGTATCATCAGCAGGAGTATGGGCAGGTGAGCAAGCGAAGGGGGTACGAAGCACAAACTTTCCCTCGGCTGAAATGGATACTCCCTTCGAAGTTGAAACTGTCAACAACGGCCATCAATGGAATAGCAAAAGTGTCATAAGCGATACACTGTACAGCGAAGTATAATAGTAACTTAATTTCATATTGCAAGAACTGAAGTAGTAAAAAATGTACAACGCAGTAATTTTTTTTTGTCAGCGGCTGACAGGTACTACCCGTCAAGAAATTAAAACGAGCGTGAAGATGTTTCCGCTAAACACCACGAACAAAATTATTTTGCATTGCTGTTTGAGTTGAACTCGTCAACGGACTAATTACGAAGAGGTCAAAACTATCCACGCCCTGTTGACGTATATCCCCTTCAAAACTAAGGCAAGTTCACTCGACTAATCAGGGACTGTTTGGCAAGCCGTTGTTGTCTGTAGGCCGCGGATGACTTCATCTCAACGTGGCGGAAGCTCCCCCTGTGAGTTGAGAGCGAGGGACTTTGTCTTGACTGCAGCCAGCGGCGGGCTTATCATGAACAATTTGTCACGGCGGCCCGTTAGGGCGGGTGCGCTATAGCGTTCGATGATGAGTACCAGTTCTGGGGATCTCTGGGCTGGAGGCAAGTGCTGGCAAGACCTTATCATTTCGCCATGAAGGTCGGCTTCGCGGAAGGTTGGAAAGATGGAAAACGGAATAACAGTTGGGGCGAAGTAAATGGTTCTTAGAGGATACCAAAATGGGAGGTAGATGTCTACAAGACCTGATGATTTGGCCAAGAAGGTCGGTTCCATGAAAGGTTGGGATGATGGAAAAGGAATAGTAGTTGGGGGATGCCAATAGTTGAAATAGGATTGCAGAACTGGAGATATATAATTTGCCAATGACAATCGGCCTTGCCGCACCATTGAGATGATGGGAAAGAAATAACCGCCAAGAGAAGCAGATATTCTTGGGATCTCAAATTTGATTAGAGGAAGGTGCTGATCAGACCATGGGAGCGTTCGATTGACCGGCAAAATTAAGCCTTTGAGGCTTAACTAGCCGCAACTTCAGGCAGGTGAGCTGGCTTCGTCCCGTTAATTCAAGTTTCAATCATCAACCCTTAATCGGTTACCGCGTTGTTTCTAACGCTTGCAGCACGAGTCCAAGTGGCAAAACCAACGATACTGTCTGAAGCTCCGAACCAGTGAAACATCAACGGTTTAATTTGCCGGCCATTCGAACGAAGCCTTCCTACTCTTAGCCACGAAAATCAGTGTAATTTATGCTAAAAACTGTCACTTCGAACACATCATGACCCATGCTAAAGTCGTTACCATAGTAACTGCAGTTAATCATGTATGAGAGAGGTACAAATATATAATAATATTATAATGTAGTTATGCATGCTTTTATACACTGCGAGCGTTATGGAATACAATAACAATATTTTATAAAATGACCATGCAGTGTGGCAATAGACAGTGAGTTAGTTAGTTAAATGTTAGTCTGCAGTTGTTATTTTGAATGAAGCAATCAAGCTAAAGTTAATAAACTAATAAACTTAACATTAAAATATATGATTGAGCACAATAAAACACTAACACAAGTGTATACGTGTAGAAAAGTTATTAAATATGAAAAATCTACGTACATATCAAACTAAATATAATTACAGTTGAGCTTGCACTGCTTTTTCTGAGAGGTAAGGTAGATTGTTTCAGTAGACCTTAGTACTACGCCGCAAAACAAAAAATATCCAAAGCAGGTAGCTATAGTACGTTGCTTTAGGTAGAAGAGAGTCTAAAGTGAATATTTGCGTCATAGTACTCACCTAGATAGTATTTTGGAGACACAGCCGTGTGAAACTCTGAGTTGTCTGGAGATATCGCAGGGTCGGACGCCATTATGGGCAAGTTCAACTATACGTTGTCGTACCATGTCGGGCAGCGGCCGCCCGTTGACGAAAACACCACCCAGCTGGTTGACACCACCATGACCTATGTTGTGGATATAAAAATATTTGCAATAATAATATTATAATGATGAATTTTCGTTACCTGTATAAAATAAATTTTGCAACTGATCCAAACTTAGCAAGGAACTAAAACAAAAATAATTAGGGAAATGTGGAGGGTAAAATTTTCACATGCTAAAATAGCAAAAACTTCATAATATGACCATAAATTTCACAAAATAGCTAATAAAATAAAGTAATAATTGAGAAATAATAAAATAAAACTGTCACAAAAAGCAAATAATCATACAGGAGTATAAATCATGACAGGCTTTGAATAGGCCTATATTACAAACTAAAATATTCCAAACGTGGTAAAATATAGAATTTAGGCAAAACAGTGAGCGAGTAAGATACGAAGTGGAGAGCAGAGAGTATGCTGGATAAAATTCAGAATGATTTCCTTAGTTGTTTAGGAATTTCATTATTTAAAAGGAATAAAGAACTGATATTCTTACAAACAATAGTAGCTATTAAAGAAGTTTATAAAAAGGTAAACTTTAATGATGAGACATAAAAGTACAAAAACAGGAAGAATTGAAATGAAAACAAGTAGTAAGCAGGAAAAATGACCAAGGTAAAACACAAGGAATTGCAGGTAAAAATGTAGAGAGACGCCAGAAAATGAAGAAATATAGTGTGGTGCAGGGTGTTAGAAATTGGCAAACTCACAGCGTTGGTTCTAGAGTTCGAGTGAATATTTTTGGTTATGACATATTATTGGAGACTTTATTTCTCAGTCCACAAAATACCACTGGCAGCATTTCGTTGAAAATATTTTTTTCTAAATAATGATCATATTAAAGCATGTGCCGATGTCTCAATCATAATTTACTTGTGCATACGTAATGCTTCATTGAAATTTTTGAGATACACCACAGAGGAAAGGAAATCTTTTCACACCTTCAGTGCTGTGATCAAGCTTTCCACAAGTTCGTGGTCCAGCTTCCTGAGGTTAAACTCTGTGATGCAATTTCACGATACTCGAACTCTAGCACCAACTCAATGTAGCCCCCTGGAAGATCCCGCGGTTCACACCTCCGTCGTCGGAGAACACGGCTCCGGTCCCCCTCTGGGATCCACCTGACGGGGAGCCGCCGCTGCCGACTACCGCTGCGTTTGCCCCTGTCGAGGGAGGCGGTTTGGGGTGAGGATTTGGGTAGGACGAAGGTACATTGAGTTGACATGGATAGGGAAAAGTCTTCGGTTTTGGCTCAGAGCAAGAATCAGAGATAAGATGTATGGGTACATCCAGTTGACATGGGTAGGGTAAAGTGTTTGGGTTTAGACGAGAATAGGAGTAGGAATAAAGGTTATCTACTTCACAAGGGTGTAGAAGGGAAATGATTACTTAGCGATGAGGGTACGGCTAGGTTGGAGGTATATCAAGCTCACATGGATAACAAAAGGATTTGGTTAGGGATGATAATAACGATATATATATATATATATATACACATAACTACTTGAGTTCTCACTGAGTGGCGGTGCATAGGCTGAATTTAAGGCTACGAAGGGTCAATAAGATGAAATTTTATTGTTTTACCTTGACATGAACCAGGCTCATCGAGCTGAGTTTGATATAGGACCTTACGGTGAAAGAAGAGCAGAGAAGATATTCCTAGTTGACACATGCGAAGGCCAACATGAGATTGGTATAGAGTTTGAGACAAGGACGGAGATGGTATTAATGTGGTTAATTAAAGTTGAGCGCTTGGGTTCCAGAAATCGGATACGACAAAGTCGAAATGAATTGAATATATGGGAATGGGAGCGGTTGGGGTCCAAGCAAAAGGTGACAGGAGAGATAACTTGCTAGAGGATCAATAAACTTCAATTGCATGTAAGCGGTCAGGTTTGAAATTTGGAAACCTAACACTATTAAAGGAATCGGAGAAAAGTCTAAGGTTTTGGAGTGATACTGGGAAAGCAGTCTGTTGCTTAAAAAAATTCTATTTTTGAAAGTATTGTAAATTGTTAGTGTTTTGTAACATGTTAAGAGTGCATGTATGGATAATAAAATATAATTATAGCAAAACGGACAATCAAAACATAATATATAATATAAAGAAAATATAGCATTTAGCAAAAAACAAAAATTACAACGAAGAATAAAAATATGCTATGGTTGGCATGCGCATAAAACAAAAAGGTCTAATGAATTTATTTTTCTTATACCTAATCGAATGCAATTAGTAAATTGTTGCTTCGCACACTTTAATTAATTTTATTCTCTCAGTGTGCTGAAAAAGTTTGCTTAACACAGGGTAAACATATGGCTATATAACTCTGCCTGCTCACGTTTGTACCGTACTTTGCAAAGCTAGATTTCCATGCTTGCCATAACTCACCACAAGTTGTACACAAAATTCATAGTAAACTAAGTAAAGCTTCACAAAATTCTGTAATAAACAATGAAGCTGCTTACATTGACTACAATAAACAGCTCTAAGCTACATAAAACAACCTATTCTGTATATAGTTACCCTAAAAGGAAATACATTTACCATATACAGTATTTCAGACCACTCGTTTTCAAACAGGTGGTTTGGAATAGTTGAGGTGAACTCCTTTAAATAATCCACTCAATTATTTGCAAATTCACAGCATCAACATGCCTCTAGGCGATGCTAAATGAAGGACCTAGATGGATTAATGTATCTCTAGTTCTGCAGTTCTTCTGCTATACATGCTCCTGAGCCCAGCAAATTTAATTTATATAGCAACGAAAATTATTGAACTATATAAAGTTGACTAAATTCAACCTCATATGTCATGAATTACCAGAGCATTCCTAACTAGTATCACATGAAGAATAAAAAAAAGGAATGGGGAAACGCTAAACATCAAAAGGTTCCTTACTCGACTGCTTTTCACAGATGAATAAAGCAAAAGGCTGAATATCTTCGCGGCTTACTAAATACTTTTATATTTCACGCAATATCCAAGCAGCAGACTGAATATTTTTACGTTGCATTGAAGATCTTTTTTCTCCACGAAAAATAAGTTTCATGTACTGCAGCCCTCTGGTTCGATGTCAGGTAAAGAATTCCGCTTTCCAAGAGAAATTCTGAAGAAGATTTGATGCTTTGATGTGAATGAAAGACGGACTGCAGAACGCACGAAGACTTCCCTATCGTAACAGAAATATGTGCAGTAAACACCGTAGACTTTCTATTTTCTTAATATTGTACAGTACATTTAGTGGTACGAAAATGTAGGGAGCACCTAGCTCATACTGACTTCAACGCAGACATTTATTTGATAGAAAATATGCCTTGGAATGTGTCGTAAATTTTATAGGCATGGCAATGAATATAAGAGAACAACAGAAAAAGCTGTTCACAGCCTATGTCTGTTCGAAAGCCGTTTCCGAATGGCGAAACGTTACCCTATTGCCGATACTAGCAAACGACAAAGAATAATAATAAAAAAATCGCCCATCTAAGCGAGATACTACAACCATAGCAAAAAATATATATTGCTTGATCATACTCATGATTACTAGTTTACTGTTTAATATTAACTTCATGAATAAATAAAGGTCTTTCATAGATGTATGTATCCATGACCAGTCTATTTATTTTTTCCTCTAATACTGGAAACCGGAGAAAGAAATTATTTATATGATAAATTATGTCCATTTGTCACATTTTGCACGTACCATTACCAACACTGTGTCTGATGCTAAGTACGTTACCCCTCTAGTATATATAGAAATAAAGCACAAATAATAGTGGTTCAGACTTCATATCAGAATTTCGTCTTTTCAACACTGTAACGATCGATAAATCGATAAATGATCGATAAATGATTGTTCGTTCAGATATCCGGTGCTACACTTTGCATCTATCATTTAAGAACTCAAATATTACGAAAGAGAGTCGCCAATATCACGGAAGGGTTCAAAAGAAAAATTGTACATTCGTGTTGTCTAAGGGTGTCGGTGTCGGAACCCACTGAGATCGAAGTGAATGTGTACGACACACAACTGAATGAAGCATACCTATGATGCAGCTGCCGTTGCAAAATACAGTATAGGTGTCGATACCACCAGAAAAGGTGAAATTAACTCATTTATATACAGTGATAATAATTGCAGTGTTCTTTTATATTTTGGATTTAAGCTTCTCTACTCACAGCTTTCTCTGTGATCCAAGGAGAGCAGAAAAGAAGTGGCATGTACGGCGCTGAAGAATAAAAATGGGAATCGAGGAATATTTGTAGGCATTTTTAAAATTTGTATCTACACATCTATAAGTATTGTTAGAAATCCTCTACTATTATGGTTACCTGAATATACATACAGTTCACATACGTACTGTATAGGTACATGCATTAAATCTATTGCACGAGATCGTTAATTCGCAGCGTTATTTTTTATGCCCGATACACTGAGAGAAAAGAAGATATAATTAATGAATATAATGTATAAAAATACTCCTCATTCGTTATTTAGATATGTTAAATTAAGCAGACTGATGTCTACCTACACGGTTCCGAACACCAAAGACTGTGCGACGCTTCCAAAGAATTTGTAGGCTTCGGAAAAAAACTTTGAACTGAATCAAGCAGGTTCAAAAATTTGTTTTTTTTTTCGCCGCCTTCAAAAGTGGCTACGGAGCGGGAATATTCTCGAGGGATTTGTTAAACGGCGAATTTTTGGGATTAAAATTGGTAGAAGGATCGAGGGTTCGGTGAGGAATCACGGGTAGCTGAAGAAGAATGATGAACTGTAGGGAAAAGTGGAAATCTAAACGACAAACTGGCGTTATATAATAAACAAGAATGAGAGAATATTTTTCGAAACCAGAAAAAAAATCCATCATAGTCAAGCTATATAAGTAATACCGTACGTACCACCGGCGTAGGCAGGATTTTCCTAAGGGGGGGGGGCACTATCAGAGTTGACGGTATATATATATATATATATATATTTGAATGTAATGAAGAAATTATTAATAGTTGTATTATGTATGCTTACATGCTAATATAATGATGATAGAAAAAGAATTCAATTAATTTCATGTTATGATTCAAAGGAAATCGAAGGGAAACACTATCCCATAATAATATATACAAAAAATTACACTTATATCCAAAGCAAAGTATTGGATAGATCAGATAATAGAGTGGGTTAGATGTAGATATGTAGATATTAGATCGA
>LQNS02276866.1:5387569-5409429 GCA_001587735.2 Parhyale hawaiensis
AACTGCGGCCAGATGCTACATCCCCTGCGGAGAAGGCACTCGGGACCCTTGGGTGAGTGATGCCCAAACATATTGTGGCAGGGAAAGGGCCCGCCACAATATGCCCCTGAGGGCATATCGAGTACATGGTTGCATGTACACCACTACAGGAAAAACTGCCTGGAGACAAAAGCAAAACGTGTTGGTTGCCAGCGCTCTGGGACCACAAACGGCCAGACCTTCAGCTCCAGAGGAGAGTCCCGAGTGGGGCCACACTGAGCCAGCATCTGGCCATCAAGTCCACAATCTACGCCCTCTTTGCTAATCAATAAACAAATGCCAATTTGTTTATGGAGCGACCTAATCTCGCTCATCATCAGCACTAGCTGCAGGCGGGGTTGCTGTGGCCATCATGCAGCTCATTATAGATCTAAAGTTACGCGGGTGTACGTTTCCGAAATAAAAACAGTTAAGGGACTGCACAGTTGTGTCCGCCATGCAGCTCATTGATGGATCTGAAACTAGAAAGGTTTCGGTGTCCTATATCGGATTTCTACTCGGTTGTGGGGTTGCGTTCATCATTCAGCTCATATCAGATTTAAAATTACGCTAGCGTAGGCCTCTAAAAAAAGCACATTAAGCTCTTGTGTACATCATGTAGCCCATTATAAAGCTACAGTTACGCTAACGTAGTCGCCTAAAAGTAACTACGCCCTTGCGTAACTCGTAAAGCTAAATTTACACTTGAGTACACAACTAATCTAAAAACAGTAGACTGTGCTTTTGGGTTCATCATATAGCACATTATGAAGCTAATGTTGCACCAGCACAGGCATGTAAAAAAGTATAGTATTCACTTTGTTGTGTCCATCATACAGCTCATATGAAACTAAAAATTTATAGCTACTGCAGTAAATTTTTAAAATTACAATGTGCGAAGCTAAGCGATTGTTTCTCATGGACTCCATTGAACACGCTGCAATAAAGGTCGTAGTTATAATATGACATAATGTAAATATTTGTCGACACAAATGTACATAAAACTTCGAGCAGAAAATGCATTGTTTACAACAGCAGATGGAGCAAAAATAGTAAAAACCCATTGCCGATAAGAGCAAATAGACCATAAAATAGCAGTTAATAGAGTATAATACAGCAACTAAAATCGGTAACTGAACGCCAAAAACAGTATCGGCGATTGAGACGTGGAGATAATAGCACCCATTGACCTTCACAAGCTGGCGCGACTTCAATCTTGATGAGAGCTTTTGCTGAAGATGCTATCTGACACGTACGTCAGACGTATGTCGTCGCAAAGAAACCAATGATGGGTAGGATGGAGTTCTTTATTTGGGGACACCCTGGGCAGCCCACCGAGTGGCTGCTCCGAATGATAAGGAGGGATCGGAGTGCGGCCAACACGTGCCGACCGCTGGTTTGGGTTGTGCTAACTATGTAGCCGCAGATAGGTTGCACTTAGTTTTTCAGGGGACCGAGTTGTTGAACCTAGTCTGTTCAAAAGTCAGTTAAACCTAGTCTTTTCAAGAGACAGTTGCTAAACCTAGTCTTCTCAAGAGACAGTTGTTAAACCTAGTCTTTTCAAGAGACAGTTGTTAAACCTAGTCTTTTCAAGAGACAGTTGTTAAACCTAGTCTTTTCAAGAGACAGTTGTTAAACCTAGTCTTTTCAAGAGACAGTTGCTAAACCTAGTCTTTCAAGAGTCAGTTGCTAAACCTAGTCTTTTCAAGAGACAGTTGCTAAACCTAGTCTTTTCAAGAGACAGTTGTTAAACCTAGTATTTTCAAGAGACAGTTGTTAAACCTAGTCTTTTCAAGAGGCAATTGTTATACCTGGCCTCTTCAGGTGACAGAATGACGAACCTCCTTTTCTCGGGGCTATTGTAATGAAGTAAATTCCACTAAAAACCGGCGCATCGTCTCTTTTGGTGCGATGGTAAAACGGGTGAACCTTCTCATTTTTGTGACGTAGCTGGTGGATCTAACCCTTATTGGCGACTGAACTAGTGCATCAAAGATTCGGTGGCGACTGAACGTAGGAACAACTTCCTCAAAATCAACCTTTTTTTCCTTGGGTGACCGTAAAATTCACACCATTAACATCCGAGATTTCAAAATAAAATTACATCAATACTACAAAGCCATCACTCTGCAAAATACCAGGAGCGGTGTATCATGCACCATTGACACATTATATCAGAACTAAAGATAAAAAAATGGAGAATTCTTGACGGTTGTGAGGTCTTCGCTGAAGTAGTGCGATGAAACCTTAGGAGACCCCAATTAAGTAGGTATGTACCTGATATTAATTACTACGTAAGGAATGACCGATGTAGTTTCCACTAAGAATGTAAGTAAAAAATTAAATTTTAGGTGTCAAGCACCCATATGTTAGTTAAAGAGCGACTTAGTACTGATACAATTTAGATGTAACGATAGAATACCGTATGGTAAGCGCTATAGCATTCATCAACAAACATTTTGCGTTACCTGATTGATCAGTAACGCGTATTCATATACAACGAACACTTAAGCCTGACGACGAAAGGATCAATGGGCATATTGCAATTCCAAGAAACGAACGCCCTATATTTAGGGCGGAAATGGTTATCGATATCAGTGCGAAAGGAGTAGAGATAGCTGACAGGGAAGGGTTCTCTCAAGGTCCCTTCGGCACGTGATGATCATCCTGGCCTGGGATTGATCCAAGTCATTGGCAATCCTTTGGAAGATATCAGCAGGTCGCAGACGTTACCTTATAAACGGGAACTATATATAGAGGGTTCTTATGTTGCATATTAATTCTTCGCATGGGTTCAATGGGTAACTTCTGGTGAGACTGTAGAAGACAATAGGTAAGTTGTGAATGTCATGCCATATATAAGAGAACCATTGTCCATGTATGTATAAATATATATTCGGTTAAAAATTATGCCATACAGTGGATTTGCAATAATTTCTATTTATTCTTTTTAACTCTCATTGCATGAAAACAAGGGTATTATTTTTTGTTGAGTAACTAAGTAAAAGAGTTGACCGGTGCTGAGGTCGTCGTACAGGGGATATGTAGCCATACAGAGGTTGTGTCTTGCAAATTATTTCCGTGAAAGGAAATGCATAGAATTGACTAAGCGTAACAATCGTAAGTCATCGGATGCCAGCAGGGACAATTTCGATCGAAATCAATTTTTCACATATATCTGACAAAGCCTTTACCGTTTGGATGCTTAGTCACTGCAGCTCTCGTCAGAAGTCTTATTAGCAAAAGTAGCCTCACTATTAACTCTTCGACATTCACACAGACTGCATTTATGACAATTCGGAAAATATGCTTCCTGCGAAAATTTACTTTTAATTCGCTGGCCTAAGGTAAACTTGCTGCGAGTTACGATGTCCTTGTACCGGCTCCGGATACTTAGAATGGCTAAACATATAATTTTTACACGGATTGAGTCAGAGCAACAATGACCAAAATGTACACAGTAATGCCAGTATTATTTTGTAGCTCTAGTTTGACCAGTGAACTAGAAAAAAAAATGCCGGTCGAAACAGCAATCACATAGTTGAGAGGGTCACGTGATAGCATAAATTATGACAGTTTAAGCATGAAAGCCACAGCAGGTTGCTGTATGAGAGGATGAGTCAACGATATGAAACGTGTCCAGAATTTACTCAAGAGGGTTAGCAAGATTAATAATTGTACGAACTTCAGCAACAAAGGAAATAATTGAAGAAGGACAAAACATTTGTGCCTCAACACGACAACGATAAAGATAAAATAAAATTGCAATATAGAACTGGACGCAATTGGAAGTGGGCCAATATCTGCCCGGAAGAACGTCAAACGCAAAACAATAATCACTCACTTTAGGGTCCACTAACCAGTTGTGTGGACATGCACAACTTGACACGCACTTTGACTTAGAGATCAACGATAAGCTGCTATGAACAAACACCAGAGATGAGATTAGGTCCACCCAAGAGCTCGATTTAACACCACCAAGCAGAGACCATGGAGTGGCTCACTTCACTGCCCCCATTGAATGCCCAGGCTCCTGCTCAATTGTCAAACAGATTTGACTTCCTGAATGGCTCTTCATTATAGCGCTTGGATGTGCCTGGGCAGTCGCATCCAAGGTATTCGCGCTGCCCGTAGGAATAGCATTAGCAGCAGGGGTATCGAACCTTGGGACAACGGCTGGATGATTGAGTTATAAAGGCAGGGGAACCGCAAGGCAGCTACATGGGACATGCGCAGGTGGTCGCCTACGGAAGGCCTCTGGAACTTGGGACGGGAGATAAATCGGGGACCAAATCCTCTTCATGTCTTACATGTTCTATTTATAATGTAATAAGGAATAAATTCCAGTTTGTCGTAGGAGCAAATGGTTTGAAATGTGTTCTGTAAATGACGCAGGCCATCACATCAGAACGTTATATTAACAATGGAAGGTTTGCAAGAAAAATACATACAATGGTAGATCCCGATCAGCACGCATTGCATTTTAAACATTTCCGAAATAGGCTCTGCATTCTAAAAAATTCAATGCACGCATTGTATTTTAAATAATTTTAATGCACTAGTTGCATTCGAGTTTCTCAAATGCATGTATTGCAATTTAAGTTTTAATGCACGTACTGTATCTAAAATCAGTTTAATGTACGCATTTCAATATAAATAGATACAGCACTAACACGGCGGGACATCACCGAAAATGAAATGGGATCTAAATCTATTAGTAAATCCTGTTTGTTCCACGTATCTTGTATTACGTCAATGGCGTAATTACTGTAAAAAATACATGGTTAACATCATGCAACTATACAATAACGACAAATCGCCGGTGAGAAGGTGTGATCCAAATGGGCAGAAAAATATTGTTCATTATTTGTTGTATTTAAGAAAATTTGAAGACTTAGGTTAAACAAACACTACGTAGTACTGTATTCAAAATAACCTGCAGGCACTGGACATGAGAAGTTATTCAAATCAATAAATGTCATCACTGGGGTCATCATAATATCTGCCTTATTCACCAAACACAGATGTGATCCCCACACAACTGAACGTAACATTCGTCAGCAATAGATGCATACTTCCAAGCCGTTCGTAAACAAATTGCATGTTGGTAATAATCGCTTTTGGAATCCTGACATTTCCCGCATATTCATAACCAGGACTAGCGCCAGTATAAAATTTTTACGAAGTCGTTCAAAACTGCATACAGGTAATGGATCGACAATTCCTGGCATCCAGATAGAGACCTACAACGCAAATTTAAAATCATGATTTGATGCGTCTTTAAATTCTACAGGTGATGACAGTAAATTTCAGGCATTCAGAAACATTCCACACAAACGCAGACTCATAACCAAAGTTCAGCGCTGTGTGGACTGAAAAGGAAACCGAAGACTTTCACTATACGAGCGGGTGGCGTATGACAAGAATTCCATAAGGTTCCACACCAACTTCCTTTTGAGGTCTACGGAGTCAAACGACGCCTCACTCGATCGCTCTTTCACGCACACTTCCAAACACACTCAAGCTCATTGTAGCAAACGTAATACACTGAAGCCCTCATTGTGGAGCAGAGCTTCAGAGCCTTTTGGAAGCCTATTGTGTGGAGCATTCCAGGCGGTCCCTGGAACTCAAAGGGTGCCCATGAGCGGCACACGTCGCCGCTATCATTTCGTCATTGGCGGCTTTCCGTTGATCGCTCTACCATACGTAATCTAATTATAACTGCGCTAAGTAATCGTCAAGAAATAGCCGAACATTAGGACGGTCCATCCTAAGCCAAATTGGTAGGTATAAATATCTATTTTAGGTTAAGTATATAAGTATCGGAAAGTGTGTAGTTGTAGTATGCTTCTGCTAAAGTTACTCTAATCATAACTACAACAGGTAATGGTACAATTTAGTAACACTAAATGAACATTCAGTATGTGCCTCGTGATTGTTAAAGAGAGTATTTGAAGCACAAAATATGGTCAGGTACAATGCGCAACCAAAAATAGCCAAACAAACAAAGTCAATTAGGTGCAGAATGTTTCCCGAGTAAATGTAGAATCGAGAAGTAGCATCAGTTGACGAGCAGACGAACCATAATTTTACGTAGCATGAAACAGAGGTGTAGTACAAAGAGCTACGCATAGTACGAAGCTAAATGTTTTCCGAGAATGGAATAACAGCATTATACGTTGCACTTTCATGAGATTATCCAGAAATGAGCAGGAAATTTCCAAGCGGACACGAAAAAGCAACGACAGCTCCACGGCATGGGACTTCCTCCCTTCTAATGATGGCATTGTCGGCAGACAGAGGGTCCGAGGGTCCGATGAGGCCGACCCTCTCAGTAAACAAACCAATTACGGAAATTCCATCCAACCCAAGAATATTAGCTAATAAGAAATTAAGCACATCGGCACCTACAACTTAATGTGTAAAGGGCAGTCGCATATTTGCCCAATGAATCCCAGACTAAGAGATAATTCATTATCACATACTGACACATATATAGGTAGAATGCTCTATTCGTAGTATTAAAAGAAAAGTCCAAACATGTACGCCTACATGTACGCAAAGTACAACTATTTATTTGCAATAATTATCCACGTAGCAGATGGGACAAGAACATGAAACGAAGAAAATCTGCACCAACTGGATGCATTATATGCCTAGGTTCTACATCAAAATACAGAATATTGTATATGTACGGTACGTTAAAAAGTAAATTCCACAGCTCTATGTACTATGTTCATCGGCACCCGCTCAACCGAATAATGATTTTGTAATGAGATATTTATATATATTCCAGTGTACAGCATATCGAAAAAGGTTTTGAAAGGTAAAAGGTCCTACATTTATGAGAGGCTATACAATTGTGATCAGCTTATCATGCCATTAAATTATGGACGTAGTGTGTTTTTTATGCATAATGGCATATAAAAAATTTTGTTCTATAACTAGCTTATATGTTATAATGTAGGTGCTACGTGAACAAGATGTAGGTAACGATGCATGAAGCTATACAGTTAATGAGTCTTTGAATGGTTGACTAGAGATAATCCAATCTGATAAGCTATACCTTATCAGAAACTTCAATCTTAAGCGTTCCATTTATCAGATTAGATCAAATTTTAGGCTTTAATCGCAAACCAACTGACTATATATGAGACGACTTTAGGCGCTTGAGGCCATTTTCAATGCAATCGGTTTGTGGTTGATTCAAGAAACTCCGCTCATTGCAGTAAATCGAACTCACAAGACTTCACGAAGCCCCGGCTAAGTTAACCCTTTTATGTTTTCGCAACAATAGCATTGCAGAAGTAACCACATTTAGTCACTTGCCCGATAAAGACTTAAAGCTTTCCAAGTAAGGTTATCATACTCAAAGTAGGCATATCGCACACGTCCGAATATCCTGAAGTCGAGACAATCAGGGAAAGGCACCACCGCCGCCGCACCGGTTAGCCGTTCCATACGACAGTTGCGTGTAGCTTTGGTGTTGGTCGTGTTAGCTACCAGGCATAAACTGAACATTGTGCTGACTCAGCGAAAGAAGCGGTGCCGGAATAACCGAGATCTTGCTCTTGCCGGACTGGAAACGATGTAGCAATGGTATTGAGTCTGTTCAGCAAAATGCGAACGAGCAATGCATGTTACTAATTTATACAAGTATACAGCAACATGCCTTTGGTTCTCACTATTAAGTGAACAGAATTACAGGCCGTTCCAAGAAGCCTATAAGCCTAAAACAGCTTCTGGGGCTTACATAAAACCCGTTAGGGTAGCACTGTGCAGATTAAAGTACTATGATATTACTAGCATATGTAGCTTATTACCCCTGTCCATGCTTCAATTTAATATCAATTTCCTAACAAATAGTACTATTTATAATGTTCTCACATGGGCATACTAGATGTAAATGGGGGAATGATATATTCTAGCGCGTATAACTTCACATAAACCCAATTAGGAGCGGTTAAAAGTAGAGCTTCTCCCATAAAAAACGTTTGAAATGTCTTTAAATAAATCATAGCTGCATGGCCTTATATAGCGGCAACCATGCATATATCAATCTGTTGCCTACATGCAACTTCCGACGAGAATAGCACACACATGCATGAAAGAAAGCATCAGGTTTCGTAGGAATAGTATAGATTGAAAAGGAATAGTATTGATTGAGAAGGAATAGTATTGATTGAGAAGGAATAGTATTGATTGAGAAGGAATACTATTGAATGAGAAGGAATAGTATTGATTGAAAAGGAATAGTATTGATTGAAAAGGAATAGTATTCATTGAAAAGGAATAGTATTCATTGAAAAAGAATAATATTGATAGAAAGAGAATAGTATTTATTGAGAAGGAATAGTATTGACTGAAAAGGAATAGTACTAATTGGAAATTTTTTTTTTTGGGGGGGATCGGTAAATTGTTAAGCCTTTCCCATGGACAGGGAGGAAGAAAGAAAGAAAGGACATGAATGTAGCGCGGTTTGAGAAGTCGAGCCATAAGAAAAAAGGAGCATTGACAGAAAGATCACTAATGGGAGTATCGAGTAAAAGAAACATACCTAAAATGGGCAGCAGAGGAAACAACGTGAGAGTATTGTTTTTCTTACGGATGATGTAGATGTAGATATTGATGTAGATGTAGATATTGCAATAAAATAATTACCTTTCTAGTTAATCCATTGAATGTAAAAGGAACGTTTCGCAGATCTGAATTTAACGAGAGTATGTAGCGTTAAGATTGAGCGACCTGTTACATCTGTTGTAGTTGCACCTATCCATTTACTCCAAATATAGTCTAATGGCAACAGCTCATATATAGAAGGCCGGGGTGTAAGCTCCGGTGTCTCTTTGGGAATGGGCCTCTTGGTTCGTCTACTGTCGCCTATATCTAATCTAATCTCATCTAATTAAGTCACTAGTTATTTATGTTAGTGTGAGAGGAATTCAAGCGAGCCAACTGCATTCGGCACACGGAAACGGTTATATACATGTGTGATTTTAGTTAAGAGTTGCTCCACCAGCTTAATTTCATATAACTGCAGTGCACCAACCCCCCACAGCATCGGAGGTTCCATACGGTCGCCAGAGCCCCACCAAATGGCCAAACGATGTCACTACAGCGTGGGATAATCGGAACGATATGACGGCCGCAATGTTGGAAATGCGGAACGGAGGTCGGTGCGAGAAACGGAGAAACGGTAGTGTTGCCGCAGCTGTAGCTTTACGCTGGACAGTTGTGTAGAGCTGCAGGGTTTTGCGTCGCGGTAGCTGGGTGGTGTTAGTGATACATTCCTAGGTTCCCGGTTCGAACCTCATGACAACCTTATACAGTGAATTGCGCTTAACAAATACGCCGGTTGAATCGTCTCGCCGCGACATACGGCCATTCCGTCCGCACGAAATAAAACGCTACCTATGCATTATATACTACATAGCTTCGTTTATTGCGGAGAACGTTCCGCTTATTCGAACCAATTCATTATCATCAAGTTTTACTGGTAATTAAAAAGTACCAGATTTAAAATGGAGCAATTCAGCAATCATGATAAATTGTTTCGTCTTAGGAGGCAGTTTAAGTTAATGAGGCGAGGCTTGTCCTTAAATTAAATTAATTTTCGAGACTGTCGTAATAATTGCACCAGGCGGTGTAAGCATCGTTAGTTTTCCACCAACTCGTTAACAACTCGTTACCAATTTAGCGACCGTACGTTATTTTAAATTGTTAGGTTATAGCTCTGTAGTTATAACAACAAGAGAACTCAGATATCGTTAGCAAACAAACGCCTTATATTAGACATTTCCGTACAAACTACCCAAAAGTGTTAGCTTTGCTTTTTTATGAACAACTGATGACGAAAGAGACCCGCAGGTTCTGATGTTTCAGTGGAATCGACTGTACGGTTTTTTTATGGAACAGCAATTGAAGTGCCGAATTACGTTGATGACACCTTTATATGTGTAGCGTTTCTCGTGTTTACGCCGTGGTATTTGGTCATGCATGGAACAAGTCTGGAATGTAATCTAATAATCCAGGGTAGAATCCACAGCTGTACGTAGGTAATTCTTTCATTATGCGTAAACGTTAGCTGAACGTCGATGAGGGATTGTCAGGTGGGCATGCAGGTGCAGACGATAATTATAGTAATTCTGCAGAGATGAAATAATTGTTAATTTCATTCAATAGTTTTGAGCATAGCTAGCAATACCCATTAGAAAAACATCCCTGTGATTGACAGAGAGGAAGGAAGAAAAAATAAGTCGCATGTCAAGCAAACAGAAGAAGAATTGGTCACGCAGACGATAGCGTAAAAACAAAAACAATATATATATCATCAGTCAGCGTACGGAGAAAGGAAAGCCGCATATGACCGCAAACAAACAGCAGTACAAGAATGCGTAGTAAACAGTTGTATGCAAATGACACGTAAGAGAAAAATAAATACACTGCGCAACAGCGAGTCGAATATACGTGGAACACAACCCCAAGACCGAGTATAATGCGTACAATATTTGCACCACACAGCGCGAAGAGACCTAGCGTTCGAGTATACAATATTCGCACTGTGCCACCAAGAGGTGGAGGACGGCGTTAGTTATGTAATAAATGAGATGAAAAGCAGAGGAGAGTCCACCGCCATCAGCGTAATGGACAGTTGGAGGTACGGTGACATGCAAGTCTACAGCGGCTCGACCTACACGGGACACACCGATAATTATCAGCCCTTTATGTAACTGCTTGATATATGTAGAACTAAACTTCAGTAGTAATACATTGTAACTTTTACCAACCTAATAATGGATTGTAAATTTTATCAACCTAGTAAGAGATGGTGAATTTTACTAACCTATAATAGATAGAAAATTTAGTACACAGAACAGATGGTAGATTTTACTAACGTCCTAATAACTAGTAATTTTACATAGGCAAAGAGAAAGCTACTAAGCATAACAGTTTTACTTTTCAATGCATTTTTTGGTAATATCAAAACAAAACTCTCAAAAACAGAACTTTTTGGCTGTTGTATAGGACGAAGCTTGACGCTTAAGCCGTCTAAAGTAACCAAATTTGCTGCCGAGGTTATTTTTCTCTTTTTCGGTTTTCTGTTCAGTAAAAAAAAATACAAACAAAGATGCAGTTTAACATTATTTATGTGTAGGCAATACAGTTCGATTTTGAAAACTTAAGCAAAAGATATTTTTGGCTAAAGAGTGGATGTAAATAGGCACCTCTCATAAACGAGCACTCCAAACTAACTTTCAATTTTAATTCATTAACTCCCATAGACATACCCTAGAGATTTCCCAGCTGAAACAAGGAAAATATTTAACTATAACACATGCATCCATGGACACAAACCATCCATCTTTAAATTGACAGCTAACCATTCAGTGTAGTGCTCATGCAGTCAATGTACCATATTTAGTTACACTCGCAAGATTTGCAATCTACACTAACTGCAAAACCAACGGCTTTACTCATCCATGTATTGCATTGTACAAAGAACAAGTAAAGAACACAAGAATAATTTCATCCTGAACTTCAGGGTCGAGCTAAAGTTTGGTTTTTAAAGTTTAGTTCCTCAGTAAAAATGCATGAAACTAGCAAGAGTCCACCCACGCCTAGTGATGTGGTGCTGCATATGTTGCCTAATCAACAGCTATACAGTTATATGCTCCGTGCTGAAAATAAAACACTTCAGGAAAAGCTCACTTTCAATTAGCAAGCCATATATACTAGTAGAAAAGCATTAAATTCTATACATTTACTTGAGTTACAGCTCACAGAACTGACAGAAAATAATAGGAACTATACCGTTGGCGGTGCAGATGACTGTCACCTAATTAACTACTGCGGGCAGTGTAGAAGGTGTTTATTATTTTATTGGTACGAGTTATGGTTCGGTAAAATAATGAAAATCCCAAGTTTCACCCTATCGGTCCTAGATGGATGTTCGAGAAGATTTAAATTAATTCAGTGCTGTTCCTAGGAATATTGATAAATAAAGGCGGGTTCACACCGTAGCTTTTAAATTTACGCTGTTGAAGCCAGTCACGAATCTGAAGGTTTTGCCGCTTCTTTATGAAGATTAGAAAAATGCATTGCTTTCTGAACTTTCATTTACTTGAAATTTACGAGATATCTTAAAGTCTAATCGCAGCGACACTAACTAACAGCCAGCTGATATGACAGGTAACATTTTAACACATCATCGGTAGCCACACAGTTGTGCTTACGCGGACACAACTTTTTGAACCGTCTGCCGGAAATATAACACTATTATTATTATTATTATTATCCTCAAGTTGGCCGCGCTGATGCCCATGCATAAAGTAAGGTGATATGCGCTGAATCTTTACCAAGTAACTCTAGTGTGAACTCGGCTTAATGTGGGCAAANGAGATAATCAGGATTGACATACTTATTACAGTTTATCTGCAGCCTACAAGGCTAAGTACCTACATTTTATAAATCTGCTGTCTATTAAACATTTATTTCATTAACTGGAGTCTCTTTAATGTGGCTTCCTGAGTCATGTGCTTAATCTTAATAAATATCGACGTATGTTCACATTTGAGCTTATTGTACTATAGATATTATTATAACATACCTATAACTAATGAGTGATGAGTGGACCATTGAGTACATATGAAATATTCGATTAAAGTTGCACAGAGGAGACATCAGGCATAGTTTTCCATGTCACCAGATGCAAACGGTGGCAACTGGTACGAAACTTCAGCTTTAGAAATTCAAAGTATGTAATTCTCTCATTATATAATGCTTAAGTTACTCCTGATATCAATAGTTTCTTCAGGTAACAAAAAAATGTTCAAAAATCCAATGTTTTCACGCTATCGTCTCTTCATGTGGCCAATGGAAAGAAAAATCAGAAACTCCCATTTATTTTGAGAATTTCGGACATGGATGATTGGTAAAACCAATAACAAGCATATGCGATAGACCATGTACTGTATATGAAAATTTGTATAAGAATCGAGTCTCAGCTGGCAGAGGTTTAAAGCAAACATGTATAAATTGTACAGACATGAGTTACTTACACGTGTAATACTCCATCATGTTGGACCCGTAGCGGCCGTAGCCGATGGACGCCAACTCCATCGGTCCTGGGCCTCGAAGGCTCAGAATTCCAAAATTAGAATCCAGGATGGCGGCGAAGTCTCAATTTGGACTCCGGTAAACCGTTCGCACTAAAATGTTTGTTCGGCCACTAACTGAACAGATAATTATTACTGTGACAGCCGATTCCAATAGCACACATTGCTAGATCTTACAGGAGTTTCATTGAAACCATCTCTCGCAGAGCAGGAGGTAGTCGAGAAAAAATTTTGAAAATGTTACACTATGAAAATCGCTCACTAGCACACCAAACGAAGAAGAGAATCCGTTTCAGGCGCACCATACACTGCGGTGTAGCAGAAACTGGTGCTCTACACCTCGCCACCACCTCTGCACAGGCTCAAAAACACGTACTGCAGCTCTAGGGGCTTCAGCGTCAGCTTTCGATGAGACTCGTGTTCATCGGAAAGATTTTGTCATTGCCGGCGTGTAACGTTGATGACGATGTTAACACTACTCAAGCTTGACCAACTGTGTCACCCATATTTGAATATCTACCTCGGTAAATCAGTGGGTGGAGCCGACGAGGAAACTTTTTTGGTACCACGCCTACTCGCAAATCCTTGTCAAAGATTAGGCGCTCGCGCGACCACGACATTGGCTGGGCTGGTTGAAGGCTCCGCCCCTAAAGAGGGGAAGACGGCCGCTGGCGAGAGGGTTTGAGGGGACTTTGTAGTACCAGTGACAGAGGGATGCCGTGATCTTGGGGCCTACTAAGCTACCACTAAACCTCTGCCCAAAATTCGCTTCAGGTTGAGAAAAGTTGGTCGCCACCTAAGGAGTGGCGGACGAGATGCTCGAAACTTTCAGTGGCACGGCTTTCGGGGAGAGACACACAAACCACGCGTTTAGACTGCAAACAAAGACGGCTCTGTCCTGCCGTAAAATATGACCAGAAAAGTAGTTTCACAGGTAGTAAGAACGGCAGACCACATTTCAGAATAACACAAAAGGGGAACACAACGTACGCATACCGTGCATATGGCTTACGTCAACCAGAATGGGATGGTGAGAAGCTTAATGAATTTAGTTGCTTTTTCTTCGCTTGACATCCATGATGCGTTCAATACGAAAGTGTTCGGTAAACAAAATAATTATATTATTTTTAAAAATAATTACCGGTACTCCTGAATTGTCCGAGTAGACTAGAAAGAGATAATGAAGAGCTTGATAAATTTAGTTATATTTTTGAATGCATGCCGGAACGAATTTCTTTGAGCGAAAAATCGATATATTTACCGAGTGTCCAGCAAGTCTCTATAAAAAGTCGTAGTGTTTTGAGTGAATACGAAGATTAAAATAGGTTTTTTTAGTAGTGAGTACGGTGTTTTAAGAGGAAGAAAAGGAGGAGGCATGTAGTACTGGACGTACGTGTCGCTAGAAAAGTGATAAACCTAGCTATGTACGAGGATGTTCTCACAGATGATCAAAGCGCTTAGCAACAAAAAGTAGGGGAAAGAAGAGGAAGAACAGAACAAAGTACCGCCAGTTGGAGCTTAAATTGAAAGGAAGTGAAGCGGGTACGAAGATAGAGACCCATGGAGCTACCCTAGGCTAGAGGAAATTGTGGGTTCTCCTGGGGGCGCTGCACCACGTAAGATCGACGAGCATGTATCACCAACTTAAATTCTATATTTGGCCCATCCTAAGCCCCTGAATGTAGGCTACTGGGTGTTAGTGCATGTGCCCGCCAAATATAGTATTAGGACTTAATGGCCACGCGATATCAGATTAAATTATGTATTCATTGAGGCTTTTTTTTAGGCATTTCACAGCTAGGGCTACAATAGCGGGAAGCAAATACACGTTTTGGGACCACAAGTTAATGGAACGAAAATATCAACTTGATTATCTCAACTGCTTCTGTTAACAATATACTCAAAACTGTGGATGCTCAGAGAACTAGTAATGATCTAATTAAGGTCTGCCATGGGTGCTATATATATATGAGCTAGCCTGGATGCACAAACATTAACACTTCTTACTTGCCAAGACAACAAATGAAGACATAACTTACGAGACTTCTTCTCCTTACGGTATGTACAAAAGTGGATGAGCAATTAGCCTTGGAGTAGCGTACAGCTTATCGTCGACAGCACGTTAGTATGCTGGCCAAGTACAAGTATAGCTTCTGGTCAACAGAAGCTACGTACGTGCAAAGCGTTTAATTTGTTCTATGACACTTTTGGTAAAGTGCACCGGTGATAATTGCGTCATGGTTGTATGAAGGTGCAAGAGTTCGTTCATGGAGCCTAAAATAATGAATAATATAAGTGCTCTGATCAGCTTACGATTAGATTACGGTTAGGTTGAGCATTTCTTGATGTACAACGCGGTGGTGGAAGAAAAGAAATGGAAGGCAAACTATCGAAGATAAAAAAGCATTTACATGGACGGAACATGGCGCCAGCAGAGAGACAGTTGATATAACTGATGTCTTTAAAAGTAAGATTGAAAGCTAAGATGGAAACCTGGAAGGAGGTTCTTCTAGCTGACGGAGTGATTCTCCATAACAAAGAATGGGCGACATGTTACTATAGTTCGCGTAGTTTTATAGAGAAGTGTGTAATAGAAAAACGCAAAAGTTTACTGTATCAGATGCTATTATTCACTAACTCACTCTATGGTCCATCCTAGCTATACCAATTGGAGGGATCGGTCTATGTAAAGCGTGCGTCCCAACGGTAACGCTTTTAAATGCAAGTAATAAGCAAGAGAATATCTGTAAGTCTCCTTCTTGACTAACATCGCGGCCACGCAGAGAGGTTCAAAAAACACTTACAAGGGTTATGATAAAGGTCAAGTCAACGCGTGACCTTACTGGGGATTCACACACACTGATTCGTGCTGTAGGTAGAGGACAACCGGCCCCAGAGGAGTATACGGCTGCAGTCGAGCACAGATTGTTATAGAGCAATGGCATGCATCGACGGAAGGAGTTTATACAACGACCTGCCTCCGACCCTCCCCATTTCTAGCAAAGCTTAATATACGTACGTCCGGAGAAGCTTTGCAGACACAAATTGCTGAGCAATTGCATCTTCAGCTCTGCAAGTTCTCGCTTGCCTGCTACAGTGCATATATAACTAAGATTATGTGGTGTGAAGGTTGCACTAATTATAAAACAATAGTGTATGACAACCTTTTGTTGAAACAAACTCTGGCAATGACTTAGTTTCATTAATGTTTTTAGAGACAATGATTCCCACTGGTAATATTAACTCTCGATCGCGTGTACGTACGAAATTCAGTAGATATTAGATGTTATTCCTACCAAAACTCTTGGGCAAGCGTTCAAGAAAAGCTGCAACACACTGACTTTCAGTATATTTAGCAAGCTGGCCGCTAGACCAGCGGTTTCTAGCCTTATCTCAGATTGGCACACCTGCATGAAAACTTTTGCGATGTTATCGCACCCCCTACAAAAATAATTACTCATCGGATGATAGAGAATGAAATTTACGCAAAACTTGAGAACAAATTTAGATTTCCATCCTTATTTTATCCCGAATTTCGTACCCACGAATGGTTGTGATTATAGTAGAACAACTTTGATTATGGTCAAGATCTTTGTTGTTTATTATCGATACATCCTCCATATTCAACTATTTACGGGGTGCATTATGGTAGAGATGTGTCACAACCTTCGACTTTATTGCCAACCATAATTCCCGACCATAAATACCCAATTACAACCATAGGGATTTTAGCTGCACAACCATGATCTACCATAGTAAACCGTAAGAAACACCATTTACGACCCAAAATCGACTGTATTCAGCGATGATTCACCTATATTCTACCAAGATCAACTTTTTCAACTGTTGACATATTATGCACTGGATGCCTGCTTTGTTTGGTAAGGATTACCTGCTTTGGCAAAAAATGGTAATTTATACCTGCAAGTTAGGCCAGCAGCTCAGAATAGTGAAAGGCTCTAAACTTCAGGACGATGCTATAGAGCAGGAGCTTGAACCAGTCTGTGCAGTTAGAAATGATGGGTAACTACGCTAAACTAGTAAAACGTCAGTAAAATTAAGAAACGGCAGATAAAAATAACGTCAAGGCAGTTAACGTCCATATATATACCTTGCAATTTTTTGCAATTGATCGACAGGAACGAAAAAACTGAAAATGTGCACAATTTTCGCACTTTAATATGAATTTTTAGATGTTTCGCATTCAAAATATTAGTCGTACAATATTATTTTGGTCGATTATGTTGGGAATTCTAGCCATATTATAAAGGCAACCCATACATATTCTTCCCAAATAATGGGAGGAATTCCACTCAAGATCGTACGTACGAAAATCCGTTGATAACGGACCTGGTTATGCTCTACCATATATAGTCTTCGAACATCCATGTACTACCATCTACCATATATTGTCTTCACACATCCATGTACTACCATCGACCTTCGTTTTCTGACCAACCTTAAACAACCAATATTGCCTCCACCAATATCGACCTAAATACACTAAAATCAACGTTATGTTTTGGTCGACATATCTACCATATTGTTTTATCATCCATAGCCTAATCGACCTTAATCTCTCATACACCACTATATTCTACCATAATCACAACCATTATTTCCGACTGGGTGGTACAGAGCACTTCTGCTGCATGTACACCTCAAGAACAGACCATCGCAGACGATACATGTCTATGAACAAATTCCGAGAGTAGCCGCTGATGAAGAACTGAGCTGCATGGCTGAAATACCTCGACTGACCCGCTCGGTTTAAAATCCTACCGAGCGGCTCAAAAATTTGAGCCGCAGGCAGAAATTCAGCCATTTTTTCGCGTGCCAGACAAGTAAGTGCCACTCAAAATTGCTTTAGTCAATTCATCTCAGTTGCGACGGCGGCCATCTCTGCATGACCTTGCAATGAACAGCTCCAGCGTTTTGGTCAAGCGCGAGAGAATACAAACCCAACAACCGAATTTTTTGTTTGAATTCGCATGCAAGTTTCACGAAGCAAAAAGGTTGGAAGTTTTGTTGGTACGATCGAGTTTCTGGCGGCTGTGCTACAGTTGGAGTGAGGCTCCCTCCGTCATTTGGCTACAGTTTCGACTAAATAGACTCGGTGATGGGATTATGGAGGTGCTGTTTGATGCGACCTCGAGCAAAGCGACGGGGCTGGCCATGGCTCGATATGCTGCAGCGAGAGCTGGCTTATATGTACTGCATATATGTGCTATAGGGTGCATAGCACTCGGCTGTGATGTACACTATATGTGTACACTGGGTGCAGCTTAACTATTTCGTACCTGAATTAATCTATCACATTGACCTCAGCGTGAGAAGCATATGGTACATTGTGGTAGGGATGTCTCACTCTAAGTATACTATTACCTATTATCTGGAGATACCGTCAATGTATATAGTCCAGGCTATGGGGGGAGTGTCTGTGTACATTTCACTTTCACGGCCCTACCATGTATTTTCTTATTCCATGTAATGAGGATATTGAAAAAAATGTTGGAAAGAACTTTCGCAACAGATAGATTTTTGAGGGGGGACAAGGGGGCCCCAAAATATCAATTGTGAACTGATTGTTCTGAAAATCATGTGCCGCCAGCACATTGCGTGCAGCAAGCACAGCCTCCGACTTCCGTCGAGAGTCAATAAAAGAGCCGGCTGAGATGGAAAGAATGTTCATTCCTGCCTTGTAGTCGTGTAAGACAGTCACTCAGTCGTTATCTACTAAGTATATCTGACGCTAGATCGCCACCCAGCAGAGTTTATTATCAAGTATAGTCATATTGAAGCTTGAGTATAATTACACCTGGCGTCACCAGCCGAAGATCGGAAATCATCGTTTACGAAAGAAGCTTAGAACCCGCTTGAGTTCGCGTAGATCGTTCTCAGTAACTGGAAGATAAAATATATAAGCCATAGGAGGCATAATCACTCACAATATGTATTTTTGAAAAAGAAACATATTTTGTTCCTACGAGATTTTGATTTAGGCCTTAGTTTTTGAGATAATGGTGGCTTATATATACATACATGTATATTTTGAAATTTCAAATGAATAGAACACAAGTTTTATATTTGATGCATTTTTCGTGCTTGATCAGTCAAATTATATTTTAAAAATGGCATTTTCCAAATACGGTGTAAAAAAGCAATACATAAATAAACAATGGCGGCACAAATATAAAACAAAGAATCCCAATTTTGTGTGACCTTGTAAATTTTCAACTTCATGTTTCTGAGAAAAATTAGAAACAGTAGAGTTATACAATACCAGCGTTCTGTTGAGCCCATTGTCTAATATAAACAGTTTTAGAACTTGACATGCTAACTTCTCATACAGTCAATTACAAATACCACACAGAAAGAGCATTTACGATACAAAAAATGCACAACTTTGGCTAGATAAGAAAGAAAAATAAAATTACTATTAGCTGACCAGCACGTACCAAGCGAGCGTGACAGTTAATACTACAAAGTCACTGGGTACTCTAACAGCCCACTTGCAACGAAGCACATCATTCTGCGGGGACTCCCTGACATACATTATTTACATAACGTACATTAACCACAGAACTCATGGAGCCTGGAGCAGACATCGACGTCGGGGCGACAGTTCGGAAGAGCACACACCATACTGTCATCAATATAGCCTCGCCTCTCTTACAGTTCGCTAGGCGTATTGCGGGCTACAAAGCATAAACCCAGCACTAGTTAAGTATTAACAGAAGAAATGTACGGATAAGTGTAGCAAAATGTAAACTCATAATACGCACAATTTAAGGAGTCGAACAAATTTGACGTATTCCAGATGCCCACATCAGAATGAATAGGCGCTTATGTAGGCTTCGTAATTGCGAAAATGAGTTTCTTTCTCCAAAGACGAAGGAAAAGTTAGTTTACAAAATTTAGGCTTTATTAGGCGATAAAATAAAGTCACAGTTTTTATGTTTTTATAACATCCTTTAGTTAGGAGTAGTCTTATAATACAAGCTAGGGCTACACTGCAGTAATGAAGTGACATAAAGGAAGAGCTAAATTAAAATAAAACTTCCACATGAAGTGTCAATTATTGAAAATAGATACGTCAAATGTCAACTATTCAAAATAATTGTTCGATTTAAACTGAGACAGAAACGTTTGACGAAGCATTTTAATAATTTTTGCGTTATATTTAAGTTGCATTGAAAGGCCTTTACAAAGCATAATAATAGAAATGTACGTTAGAGTTAAGTTTCATTGAAGTTTCTTGCCTCTGAACTGCGGAAGAAGCAACTGTCGGAATTAAATTCCCCGGACGAGAGGCCATCATGGGTTTCCAGAAGCACAATAAACCCTCCGCAACTTTCAAGCATGAAGTATTAAACCTGCTTTTGGCAACTTTGTTAGATCAAATTCCACCGAACTCACAATCGTAAAAACTTTCGGATCAACTACGGCAGCTCGTAAGAGCACTAAAAGTCTAAACTTGTTCTGCCAAAAGATGTCCTTCATAGTTGGTGGGAAATCCGCTAGAGATCCGTTAGAGGAGGTTATAGAACTGAATATTATGGGAAACTGTTATACTGCGCAGATTCCTGTTTTTTTTGACATAGTGCAGGATATTCGACATTTACTGTTATGATGACTTAACTGAATATTAATGGAAGCCATCATATACAGTGCACAGACTGTTCTTTGCGGCATATTGCAATCTATTCGAATGAAACTGTTGAAAGAAAACAGTAGGATGGTATGCTAGGTTATTATAAACATTTCATATCATCCTTTTTTCTTGGAACACAAAGCAAACTATCTAAATGAAGTTTCTAAATATTATACTAACGAGTAGCTTGAATTTTGTAAGAAGTTTATTTGGACGCTGCATGGATTTCAGTTTTATTTGGTATTATACACGGTGGCATGAATTGAAATGTTGAAAGATGAACGCATTAATTTCTATTTTAATTACAATAATGTAGGTTAGCAAGAATTATACTGTTGAAAAAGGTATATGCTGTATGCTGTAATAGTGAACATTGCATCGATTCGTCAATTAAATTACTTAAGTGGGATGAAAATGAATGTCGTAGGAAACAAGTACATGTACGGAAGCAACTACAGCACTAGACATTTTTGAGGTTGTGAAGCTTCCGAATGTAATGGCGAGCGTGTTTGTCGTGCTCGGCCATCAATACAAAGATCGGCAAAACGAAGCAGCAGCAACATACAGGTTTGCTTCGGCATCAACTGCAAACACCCGAAATAATTGCAGGGAATTCCGCTAAACATGCATCAGGGTCATGACGATTTTCATCGTACATTCATTGCCTCAAAATTTCCGGCTAGCATACTTCAGGATCGGGGCAAAAATTTACTAAATGCTCTACAATTTCAGGAAACATGCCTCAGGGTCCGGGTAAGATTCGGCAAAAATGGCAGAGAACTGGGGTAAAATTGCGGCAGAGGAGCGGCCCTGAGCCCCGTAGAATGTCGGGGCCTCGTTCGATCACGGACCGATGATGGACCTAATCTCGGCGGCAACGCGGGGCCTCCCGCCGACACCGCCGACTTGTCAGCGTGAAATTGCGCTCAGCTGAGGCTTGGGCCTCCGGAATGTCGGGGCTTACGACTGCAGGCGTGGATCAGGGGACCTGACCTCACGACTGCAGGCACGGATCAGGGGACCTGACCTCACGACTGCAGGCACGGATCAGGGGACCTGACCTCACGACTGCA
>LQNS02276866.1:5421476-5439003 GCA_001587735.2 Parhyale hawaiensis
CTGGCGCTGGTCACTGCGCAGAAGACGCACGGGACTGGCTAATGCATCATCATCGGTCGCGTCTGATCTAATGAGCTGAATTCATCGACCAGCCGTGGAACAGAAGAGCGTATTAGAGGCACTTCCGCGCTGTCGGTCCGCTTCCGAGAGCAGAGTGGTCCGGGGCAGACATGTCTATCAGATGGTCGGCAGGGGAAAATCGCCGCTAACATGGATTTGTCGAATTGGCGCGTAGGAGCAATTCCCCGTTCCTAAAAGTTTTGTTGGTGTCAAAATCGCCAATTAGTATCGGACTGATTGCAGGGGAAAATCGCAGTCACTGTTAATTGATCAGTTTTGGCTAAGAGAATCTCGTGCTGGCCTAGAAAATTTTAGATCTGTCGAAATCGGTATTTTGGCACTGGATAGGCTGTCGGTGATAACGCTATAGCTATGGATTGATCAATCTTGGCTTCTTCACTGGGATTTCTGAAGATGGAAAACCAGGGAGTAATCAGAGTTGAAATCGGCACATGTCGACGGGTTGACGGCCATCGATATCGAAACGCTTATGGATATCTCAAAATTTGCTTGTGCCTCAGATTGGTAAATATCGAGTGCCTGGAAAGAGCAGCCAAATTCGACACTCTACATCAGAAGGCTGACAAGTGCAGTCCAAAAAATACACGGCGATACTCAACACGTTCATTTTAGAACACCTGCAGCCTGAGACCGTCAGGTGGCTGACTAATTGTGGAATACAGAACACACTACAACGTAAAAAAATTAATAAACAACCTAAGGAATTGTAATAGCTTCGCTAGGGCCATTGGTGCTGACATGACCACAATGTAGAAAAAACCTGCGCCGTCTAACGGGCCGCGGTAAACAGCACAAACACAGGAATTCTAACTTGGAATGTTTTCCTACTCTTAGCACAGCTGGCACATGGGTGTAGGACAGCGGCTGAAACAAAGGAAAAAACGAGGCCGGCAAAACCTGGTGGTTCGAAAGGCTAGATGATACCGAAAAGTAGAGACACTTTATTAATTTAAGAATCTCGATAGCTTTAAACTTTTCGACGGCTATGACATTTCGAATTCTGGACTTCTTCGAATTTTCGATAGTTTAGAAATTCTCTGCAGTTTCGATACGCTTGGCAGCTTTGACACGCTTGACAGTTTCGATACGCTTGACAGTTTCGATACGCTTGACAGTTTCGATACGCTTGACAGTTTCGATACGCTTGACAGTTTCGATACGCTTGACAGTTTCGATACGCTTGACAGTTTCGATACGCTTGACAGTTTCGATGCGCTTGACAGTTTCGATACGCTTGGCAGTTTCGAGACACTCGACAGTTTCGTGAATTTTGATAGTGCCGAGGATATAGTTAATTGTAGAGACTCCATGCAGACAACACATGCGTCAATAGCACTGGGGATTTTCAGGACTGTTCAGTCTCAGGATTATATAACGGCAGTTCGGGCATCTGTAAGTTTCGTAAACCACCATCGTCCTCGTCATCACGAACATATCCATTTCAGTTCCAGTGCTTAGGTCAGAGCAGGTAGTTCACATTTCTATAAATCTACCCAAGAATTTTTCTCTTTTAACTCAAAAGAAAACTACACGTGACAACAAAGGACGCATGCCTGAAAAGAATGACGGTAATAAACTTCATGCATTAAAAATTTTCGTAAATTTTCCTCATGAAGAGCTTATTGAAATGGTTGTAAACAGGAATTTACGTAGGTGCCTGAAATAAATGCGTTGCTGAAAAAACGGAAGAAAACAAAGGTGGTGTAAATTTATTTCATAGTCTAAGTTAAAGGCAAGGGTGAAGAAGGAATTTCTTCTAACAAAGAAGTGACGAACTCTACAGTTAATTTAATTTCTCGCATTGTAGGGGATACAATCCCAGTGAAGAAAAGGGTACACCTCGCCCACTTTATTCGTCCAGGACGGATTACGGAACCGTAGCTCAGCATGGCGACAGTTTCAAGACTTTCTTTGGTTGTTGGGTCATCGGTATTAATGTCAAGCAGGCCTGAACTAATCCCTATGAAACAAAGGCGACAGATCTCAAGGGATTCAAAGACATCACCGACACCCCAGGTTGCGGCGACTTAGCCAGTTTTGAGTTTGTAGCGGTGCCTCGGTTCTCACACACGTCAAAACATTCTCTTCACCTCTTCAGTGCTTGACTCCCATTTTTGATATCCCTTGAAAGCAGCGCTATTTATTGTATGGGTTACATTTTCTATTAAATAATTCACTATAAAAGCTACAGGAATGTTTTTGGCTACCTGAAGCATTGCGGGTTGTGGAGCCATATTTCCCTTTGCGTTCTTTGTATGTAAGCTGGTTATCGATCTACCACACGTCAAATATTTTCATAGTTTACGCTTGTTTGTTCCACCATATTGGCGCGACAAGCAATACTATCTATGCGTCACACGTATAGAACTTGTAAGCGAAGAAGCTTCATTCTTAACCGAGTATGCATTTTGTTAGGGAATAACTAAGCCTTGGACTTGTTAACTTGACTTGTTTTCAAAAGACCTGAAGGAAGAAAACCAATCTGACAGCTGACATCACGACGACTTAGCTAGGGTTAAAGTAACCCGCTAAACTCCATTACAGGCCCCATCACCATACCATATGATGACCAAACTTAGCTAACTTGACTCTATTGTCTATTAAACAGCATACTTTTTGAGAAAATGAAGCAAAACGTAAACACCTAGAGGACGCGTTAGTTATAGTAACTGCCTAGTAATCACCACACAAAATACCAGGATAGCATCACTAGCCTCAACTAAGTCAGGTCAAACCTCAGTCCAGTTTCATCAGATCATCTTGAAACTTCTCCTGTCCTATACCCCGATATATTTTTATCACTGAATATCCATCGAGAGTACTATTCTCGCCCGCGTACCTCGATCGTCCCTCGTCTACTATCAGGCAGAATCTATCCTCTTCAGAGAAAATTATCACTGAACATGGTGCGTCAATTTAACTTTTTTTGAATAATTGAAAATGAAATAAGCTTAAAATAATTATGAATCTCGTGCGAGACCTTCAATGCAGTTGAAACAATGTTTCTCGTTTACAAACCGTACATATTCTTTATAGAAGCCAGATATTTTGTTATTAAGACCCACATCGTTTTTACACGTTTAACAAAATAAACATAGCAACGATACCTGCATGACTACATACACGGGAGCCAGGAGGTGGAAAATAGGCAATGTACCTGGCATTAATACGTCACAGCGGCTTAGTGAAGCACTATAATTTCCTGCAGGCTGCTGTTTCCGATGAACTTGTGCTAGTGGTGTGAAAAAAATTAACGAGTCCCCATGGGAGAAATTTTTGTTGTTGATCAAGGGTGACCCCAAGATAACGGAGCACGAGATTCAAGTGCGGGCTTCTAAGAGGCCACAAGTTTTAGTACCCACTTCAGAAAGACTACAAAATCCCAAGGGCTAGTTGGTATAGCTTTCACCTTAAAACCATTATAGCTGCGGAAGAGTTTACGCTAAGAAGAATGAAACAGAGCACAGAATAGAGATTAGTGTCAGTATGTTAGGTCAGCTGCATGGTGCTTATGATTACTTCAGAAAAACCAAGCATGAGATTGACGGCCCATAATATGGATTAGTCGTCGGCTTTTGTTAACGCGACCGTTAGGTACGGAAACAAACGAGTAGGCGCCGGAAGATGCCGAGTTCGGTTTCTAGTCTGTTTAAAGCCGGCACTCATACGGTCGTAAGCTTATTTTTTTCCCACTGTTTTTCGAAAGAAGATCAGAGGCCATCCGCGATCTCTTCCAAATACCGTTACTTGAAGTTTTGTTGTTTCTTTCTTAAGGCTTACATCGAGTCGGTAAGTAAAGAAGCATGATGTGACAGAGGCACTTTTGTGATTGTATGTATAGTTACCTAGCTGTCCCTTTACAGATACAGTACTGTTTATTATAAAAATTTCTCGACAGAAACATCAAGAGTAAGCATTGCTTTTGAAGAAAGCGGTACCATTTAAGTTTGGAAGAGATGTACAAGAAAAGCTCAAGAAATGTAGTTCCTTTCCTACATAAGTGCGTGTAGCAGTGCACATAATGTATGCAGTTGAGCAATCATTCGTGAACGGTAATACCACAGTGAGATCTAGCTGGTAAATTTGGAAAAATGAGCAAAATAAACTTTATATGCATTGGGTGCCACATATAGCATTTTTAAAAGTCATTTTAATGGAAAAACAGGATAAAGTCATAAACAGTAGAGCAAATTAGATATAGATATAGAAGGCTTGAGAACCACGTTAATTCCAGCACTTCCACTGAAACTTTGACTTTTTCACATTCGATGTTGAAAGTTATGCGCATGTAGCTGGAAAAACAGAAGACTTATTTTGTTAACAAAAAATATGTTAGATTTTGCATCAATCAAGTGACAGCCATCATGAGTGCCAAGTTGGAAACGGCTATATATCAAACAAGGAAATCTACGGTGTTTTCACAGAACGTTCTACTATATACTGGTGCACCATTAATCGTTGTTGGTATATAAGCTGTTTCAGTGATAACCATACTTCAGAAGTGTCCATTTCTTCTGGCAAAATTGATATTGTTATCAATTGTATAAGCTGGCAGTTTACTTCACTAACAGAGACATTCCTGGCCGCGGCCGGGGAGCAAGGGAAACGCACTCTCCGGGCTTGTAAGTATGACCGATATTTACACAACTGTCTAAATAAATGGGTTTGTTTGCTCTAGAGGCCCAGTGCTTAGGTTCATTGTGTCCTTGCACCGAACCAGAATTGTATATGACTTTCTTCGGTTGCAGTGGCGCAAAATGAAATTCCCGATACATAAGGACGGAAATGACAAAAATTTACTTCTAAGAGTCTGCAAATTTAGCGGGAAGCAAAGCATCGGCTATAAAAAGGATCATCATCCATTATTATTTAAATTTTCAGGAAGCCGAAAACCAGCAGAAAGTAGTAACAGTAAAGGTTTTACGGACCATTGTATATATCATCTTTAGTACAATATTTAAATTACGTTGCAATGAGGAAACTCAATATATAGCGAGACAATAGAAGGAAACAATAGGAACTGAGTGCTGTTTTAGATGAACTGTTACTGAATGAGAAAAATAAGAAACTTTTAGCTGTATGCGGCATGAATTTACAGCGGTATTACGTATAACTAACATTTATTGGTACTGAACGAAGTCGTTCAACGATTTGCCATTGATCAAACAAGGCTAGATGAAAGTACATGCGTACAACACAACAGCTACGAGGAAGTAGACAAGTACTTTTCGTTACCCAACCAAAATTCTAGGACACCCCAAATACTTAAGTCTAATAGCCCAGCGTCCTCCATGACCAAGCACGAAAATTACGGAAATATTAGTAAATGCATAGGTAAAAGGAATAATGAAATATTTATATGCCTAGGAAAAAGAGCACCAATAATTCAAAATAAAGGCGAAAGGAACAATAATAATTAAATACTGAGGTAAAGAGAACATCAATGTATAATAAATCTAACGTTCGTGTCAGCACTGATATAATCACGCTAGAAAAAACCCCACTCGTATATTTACGGCACCTTAAACTTAGTTGAGCGGATATAAAAAGACTCGGTGATCGGTTTCTCAAAAATAGAATAAAAAAAACACTGGTGTATTGAAGCTAAGACGCGACACAGTGTAGAGCTACACAAAGTTACTTGGTGGTGAGGCATCTATAAAGTACGTCCTCCTGTCACGCTGCATCTGATACGCCTCAGTAGTTCATGCTCCCTATACAGTCGCGCTTTATAGCAATCAAGTACCTATACGCCGTCTATGCACGAGAAACGCCTTGTAGCTTAGATAAAAACGTGTAGTTTACGTACCAGTCAAAGGCACATTGAATGTTATATTTGTAGTGTTGATCGGTGCGATTTTATGGCAATATCGTCAACACTGGCCTCGATTTACCTCTTGATTTCCCTTTTAAATTCGAATGCATTTCAACGTTGTATGTGAAACTGCGTTTAATTTTCATATTGCTGATGAAGGACAGTTACGTGAAGACGCCATTCGTCCGAACTAACTAGAATCAAACAGCAACCTCAGCTACCGGACGTACGAGTGCACGAGATTTCTCGTGGGAAGTCAAAACATTTAGAAATTGGACGGGGCTTAACCCTAAAATAACAACCCTGGACAAACTTACCTTCACAAAGACCTTATAGAGACTGAGGTGACATTCTTCTCAATAGTTTGTTCTTGGCATGGTTGTAGCAAGTTTCAGCGAGGTTGAGATAAAAAAAATTTTCTGAACCTTCGAGTATTTGCAAATGAATATCATTCCATAAAATTGATAAGTATTCTTTGTAAGACGTCTTTTCAGTCTAAAATGTTAAGCCTACTGATAGTGTTGAACTTGAAGCTTTTTAGAATTTATACTTTGCAGATATCTATCGCTACAGGAACAAATTTTCATGAAGTCATATTGATAAACTGCCTCCTTTAGCGAATCTCAGTGTGCTTCATATTTTCTTAAAGATTCCAAGATTTTCACTAATACCAATTTTCCCTAAATTTACTTAGTAAAGTTATCAATAAAGATATGTGCACGCATATTTGGGTTACTAACAAAATGGGGTACGCATACAGCACTCATGGTCTTGCTTTACGATAATACTGAAGAACCTAACAGTGTAATGTCTGTATCTAAAACTTAGCCTGAAAAGGAATTTTTTACATTGGGGAAAAAAGTCCATATTGTCCCCAACAGAATTTCTAAATTGTCACAACAGAACTTCTAGATTGTCAAATTCTAGTTAGAAATAAAACTTTCGCGTGAAAATAAAAACCCTAAATAAGAACATAGAGCAAAAAAGGTTATCTTTTTAGGGAAGCATGTTGCACAATATGCGTAAAACTTTTTGTTTAGCTTCAGCCGGTTATCTATCGCCACATTCCATGTGCCTACCAGAGAATTTTCCAAGTTAAACTTAATGTTTAGAGAATTAAAATATTTCAGAAACGACCAGTATTTGACATATATATCAGAAAAACAGTTCAATTATTAATTTAAAAAATTGGCCAAAGGTATAGGATAAGCGCAGTTTTCTCTTAAAAGTTTAGTTTGATAATGCTCACCAGCCTCGACAAGGGGAGCTCACCTGCGTCGCGTACTTACATTCACCTGCAACAAAGAAAAACGGTAATTAGTATTAACATATACTTTTATATTCAGCGGATAATTATGAGAATATCACAAAAGTTTTCACAACCGAATCACCTCCATTAATAATTAAAGAGGTCACTTGACTCCCTTCTACGTGGATTTTGAAAGAAAAGGGAAAAGGCGTATAAAAACTTGCAAAATAACAAGGAGGAAATAAATAAAGAATGTCGGTAATAACGAGGGTAAAGAATAGAAAGATGCACATCCGAAAATCAGTTGTTTCTTACAAATTAGTGAATGTAAAAAAAAAAAAAAAAGAATTGGGTAAACTGAAGAAAGACTGGTGCAGTTAGAATACTGAGATGAGTATAGGTCCCATCATTAAAATAAGTTCTTTGAATTTAAATGTGGGGTAAATGAATATGAGTAAATATCATGAACTGCTAGAGTTTTCAAGAGTCTCAGGTTAAACAGAACCATGTCATGAATTCAAGTTAATACATATAATGAGTGAAGAGAAGTAGCATAGGCTATATGATATTTTTCATTACAATAGCAATTTAAAGATCAAACAGAGCCAGCTCGTATTTTTGAAAGAAGCTACATTGAGATTTATATCTACAGCCAGCAAGTATTTCAAGATAGTCAAGAAAAAAACCGTGAGCGGCTAGATAATAAGTGAACCTGAGAATGTTCTGTTTAGTCATCCCATGAATAGTTTTCTTTAAAAATAATAAAGAAAACTATCTAGTAATTTTAAGGGAAACCATTTGAAGTTGAGAAAATTTCCAAGGGTGACGTGGTGCTAACTGCTAAGCATAGCAAACTCCAAGCAAACGTGCTGCTGCTAGCATTAATTTCAGCACCGAATGCACAAATGTAAGCTATTGCTATACTGTACATGAAGTCTACCTGTACTATGATATAAATAGCGTCTTGTCATATGCAATCAATCAGTAAAGAGACCACTCATTATTTGTGACTCATACAATTGGAAAAAAATCAAAGGTTTATGGGTCTGGCGTCACAACTTTTATTCTGTTATTATGTTTCTAGTTAAACTCTATCAATAGCGAGCCCTGTGATCCAAAACGACGAGGGAAGAAAGAGTAAGTGCGACGAGAAAAAATAAGTGGAATCCCACGTACATACGAGGGTGTTCCCACGCTGCATAAACAAACATGGATAATTAAACTTCAGAAAAAATTAAAACAGAGCAAGTTATCTTTGGTAAGGGTATGAAATAGAAAAAAATATGTAAGAAATATAGGTACGAAAAAACTATGTCCCGAAAGCGTAGCTTAATGCTAAAGTATCGTATGGGCTCCGTAACATAGGATGGGCGAACCCCTAACTATCCACATCCCTCCCTACCCCCATGGATAAAAGTCTAGCTCGATTCATTAAAAGTGTTGTGCTGTGCATTTCATTATATAGGATCTAGCATTATTATTTTCTGATTGCATAAGTACATATCCACAATACAAGGATGGTAGCATTCCTCTTTTTTGTATGTACTGATAGAGGCATGCTAACGTGCTGCATTATAACAGTTAGGAAATTTGAAGCTGGCTGGCAAACATTCACACAATTCATTAATAGGCATTAGTTTAAGAAGGCAAAACATAAATAATACCAGCGCAATAAGTGACTTACTCGGTTTTTTTGAGAAATAAGGATAACTACCTAGGTTCTGTGCGTCTAGGTATATAGATGTAAAGCACGTTCGGCTGAGGGCCAAATTAAGCTCTCAAGGCTTAAATTGTCCGAAACTTAACCCAGAAGCTTTAGATTTGTCACTTTGAACCGTGTAGCAAGTGTTAGAAGAAATACAATTATGTTGAGCCTGCTGAAAGCTCTATTTTACGGAGTAAGATTGAGTCTCTGAAAGTCTCAATGGTAACCGACTGAGTATTAATGCCTAAAACTCAAGTCAGTGGGTCCAAGCCAAAGCCTCTAACTGAAGTTTTGAACAAGTCAAGCCTCAAACGCTTTATTTTGGCGCCCAGTCGAAATGCCTAAAAATCGCCGGGATTCTGCGTTCAAGACGACTTGTTTAAACTTTCCAGAACTGATGAGCGTTGGCTGCACATATCCCACTTGGAAATCAGTTTTTCGAAGAATCAAGGCGTTTAGGAAGAGCAAGTTGGGAATGAGAGCGGAAAACTGGTCACTATGAATAAGAAAAGACAGAAGTCAAGTGGTTAAAAAATCCTTGGGCTTAAAGAAGGCTGAAGTTCGCTATACACAGCGTACTGATCCCAAGGCACAAAGTAAGAAAAACACGAAAAGACACTAGTAATAGCTTCTTCATCTCCTAGGAGTCCTGTAATGCAGACGGCGGAGGATGCGAGGTCTACAAGGCGGACAAAAGAAACAGCGGAACATAACAATGCTGCGGACAGGAAGTTGTGGGAGCGGCTCCGGCATTCAGAGCGGACGGATGCGAGGAAGGACGGACAACTTCTTCTGTCCGCAGATAGAGTATTTTGCGAAAAAAATTATGAGTCACTTGATGTACGCAATTTAATGACTGTGAAAAAGGTTTTAAGTTACTCGGCTGTAGGCTGCACAGAAACAGAAGGAGTTATACTGCAGCCGTTAATAACAGGTGGCGCTACAAATGTGCAAAACCATTTATGGCGGTTAACTGCTTTGAGGCAAAATCAATGTTTTTATGCATAATTTAAAAGATAATGGTACTCTGTAACCACAAAACAAAGCCAAACAGTAACGAATTGAGAAATGGATTTCACCCGTGAATTTCCAAATGAAGTTAACTTTAACCCATAAACTTGAAGCAGTACGCTTCATATTTCAATGTATTTTCACCAGTAATGGGAATAAATACAAGAGCATTTGCGGCAGTGTATGCGTTAGAAACATTTGATATCTTCAGAATAATATGAAAAATCCTGCGCTCTGTATGTATGTATGTATTGCAAAAATTTTTACTCGAGAACAAGAAAAATACGAAAACATACACGTAAACATAGACGTTGCACATTGGTTATACAAAGCATTGAATGAAAAAAATTCATTCAATCACAAAACTTGCACGTGTAGCAGTGGCAAGTAGCAGAAGTGTCTGATGCAGTCAGTAATAATTTCAGTATATTTGGATGCCCAAAATATCAAGATTAACTACTTCTATTCTCCAGCAAGCTTTAAATTAGATGAAGTTTTATATCCTTGGCGTGAGTTCAACTAAGCAAGCGAGGATTTAAGAGCCAAGCGGTGTAACACATTTATTTGGAGGTTAAGAGACAACTAACTTGTAACAAAGCGGCAATCCATAAAATTGAGTCCTTTTGAGTTCTTATTCTTTCTATGTAGAATCAAGTAGGAGAGTAAAATATTTATTTGATACATGACATAAAGTATGTTCTGTGAAGAGTCTATTACCCTAGTAACTACAACAGAATTTTATATTACAGGAAGACCACTACTAATATTGTCCAAAAATAGCACCATGCGCGTCAGTGGGTCATAACTGCCCAAACAGAATTTTCGGCTGTCACGTATTCTACTAGGGTAATACTAGTTTCAAAAGAGGTCGAGACATGCAGCATTATGTCCAGAGAAAATTAGGAACCGAAACACGGAGTTCGTCGGCAAGACTACCACGGCCTCCAAAGGAAGCTACCTCTGTATGGGGTGACCCTTCCTGAGCAGCGGTCGTCGTGGGATAACTATGGGAAAAAACGGCCAAATAATCCCTCACGCGCGATGCAGTTCCCACACGCAGCACTCGCCCCGGCCGTAAACATTGGACACGTGAATTGGCCACGGACCCACAGAACGGGCCGGAGGAAGATGCTGCCTCTGAGCAATCACGTAAGCATAAATTTTGAAGATGAAAACCAAAGTTTTCTCACCAGTAATATAAAACTTGGTTAATAGCAGTCCACTGCTGGTAATAACTAGCGAAGTGGGGTACATGATGTGTGGTTTGCCTCCAACAGCAACGGTTACTTTGATACGTGTCTCTATGCGCGTTAATAATACAGGCGTGTTCAAGACACACCAGCTACAGGTAATTTTTTATGTCTAGCTACGAAGTCCATAGCCTACAGCAAATATGCGCTCTACCGGGAAATAGATATTTACAACTAAATTTGGTTATGTAAAACATTAAGGTGTAAGGTGTGGCGATATGTGTTGAAACTTTAAAAGATGGATTCTTACAAATATATAGAAGTATGACAGATTCTTCGACCGATTTCTCTGTAATCATAGATCCATCTACGTCGAAAATTCTCTATTTTTTAAGTAAAAAAATATATGAATGGATTATCCATCTGAAAGCAGTTACATGCACTACAGAGATAAATCTATTAATGCATGTTCTAGTATCAATATTGACGTTCTACAGTAGTGTAAAACCTCTCTACCTGCACGATTACGTGCAACCTAAAGAGAAGAAAAAGAAAGGACATATCTGGCATGCAATGTAAAACGAAACACACATAAATGAGAACGACAAATATAGAAAGAAGAGGATGACTGGCAAAGAAAGTTTATCAGAAGCAGTCATCCTGTTAATCACAATTGCTACAACTGTACGGAGGAGTGGGACGCAGAAACCTCTGCACCCGTCGACTGGCGTGCATCAGGTCACCTGGATCTCACTCGAAGATCTACGAAGTAAGAGAGGCTTCCAACACTGGAGAAGAGCCACGCCTCAGCGCGGTACGATCGTTGTGTTGAAAAAAAAAAAAAAAACTTCCTGTACCACGGTTCTTTTACTACTTTGAGAGCCTCCAGCTTTTGACACTCTCTCGTTTGAATAGCAGACATTGTAAGAGTGTGAAACTGAGACACTCAAGTCAAATGAGGCGTTGAGAGGCTTTGTGGCCGGACCTCTGGTTGCCACTGTCACAGGTACACAGGAGGCTGATGTGAAAATAGAAAACCGGCAGAGATGTAGAAATTGGGTGCTGAGTAAAATATGGAGGTGTAAACTGCAGTATTTTTACATAGCATTGCACGGTAATCCACAGCCTGATAGGAAAAAAAAGCAACACAAAATCGTAGAACGCTGGTGCGAAACGTCAAGTCCGTGGTGCAAAGTTCTGAGACATGGTGCAACTGACAATAATTTGCATATAACTTGACAGCCGAAGGCTAGCGTACGACAGAGAACTTTGATGCGAATATACATACAAAGCTATAGGAACTAGGTAGGCCGTAGGACGCTGATGCTATTAGTATGATGCACTGTATAATGAATGTGGTAATCAGTGGCGTACATGTGTAGTATGGGGTATGGCCAAGTTTAGGTGGCGTTGGTATGGCCCCCTTCACCACCTTCACGGGGTAATAGAAAGGTTTGACGCTGCGGTGATACAGAAGGGTTGTGGGGCAGTGACGGGGTTAATATGAAATATGTATGATTGCATACACTCAGCATCCGGTCTGCATACTGCTGCGGGTTACTGACCTTCCCTAGCAATGGGGAGGGTTGGGGGGTCGCAGATATTGTCGCATGGAGTCTTCCGCCACTGGCGCCATAGCTCTAGACATCTGTGGTCGACTGCAGCCGTATACTCCTCTGGGGCCTGTTGGTCTATATATATGCAGCACAAACCAGTGCGTGCGGGTTTCCAAGTTGGGGGGTACGGTCAAGTTGACTTAATCATTACGCGTGCGAGGATGGAGGGGCACAGGGAACCCACGTAACAATCAAAGAGAGCGACAGCCTGGAAAAGGTGATGAACCGCCTATAGCCACATTACGACGGGCAACCTACACTGATATAATTACGCAACTTAAAAAAACAATAATTTACAAATGAACTAATAAAAGTAATGCTGCAACAGCTTTTAGTTTTAGGGATTTAAAATTCCGTTCCACCAATTCTTGTATTTGGTTTCTTCCCTCAATCGTGTGCATCCAGTAAAATTCCTCATCGATCTTCCGAACACCCGAGCTATAATACATTCCAGGACACGCCGTAAGCGATCCAAGTAAACATTCTTTGGTTCCAAGAACTTCAGCTTTTGCTTTGCATCCATGATTAGCATTTCGTGAGCAGGGCAGGGAGAGAATAAATAATTTGCAAGAGCATAAATTTAATGCCAACTGCATCGGGAGCGCCAGTTCGTTGCGGCTGTCAAGGACCGAAATTGTGCGGTGGTTCGTCCGACGACTTTGTGACCGAACCCTGACAAGCGTAGCATTGCGGGGGCGAGGCGGTGGCTGGGGGCCTCTCACCCAACTATGCAGCTGGGAGAGGGACGGTAAATTGCGAAGGGAACAGACAGGTTGGGTCGTCGACAGGTGCGAGAGAAGCATAGAAGTGGACTGGAAATATAAAGATAGGCAAGCGCTGTTCAGATGCGGAGACTAGCAAATTGCTTGAAGATAAGACCATGCTAGTCCGCCGACAGGAATGTAGAAGTGATCTAGACTTTAAAAGGCAGACCAGTACTGTTTATTTCCGCTGCGTTGCGAACGTTTAAACGCTGGAAGAAAATCGGTGGACCGACTCGTTGATTTGTGAACAACTGCCGAGCTGGATTGGTCATTTACAATTAGATCCGAGGTAAACTTGCGTTCCAGTGGAGGCCTTAGCGTAGGTGTACATTGGAGATGAGTGGTAACTACCAGAATAATAGACAGGCTGATGCGAATAAATAAATGATAACTGTCAGGGATTTGTACTCAATAGTTTATTGTTAGCTGCAACAGTGGCTTTCATGAGTACTGAGTAATTGCTCATATGATTTCTGAAAAAAAACCTAAATCCTATCGCTGATAATACAACCAATCCGCAAGGGAGAGGCGAGTTGTTAAAGAAAGGAAGAACATAACAAAGATGCGTAAAAGTAAGAAACAAAGTGAACACCAGAACCAGGTGCGCTTCATGTTTGTTAATTAAGAGACCGACGGAAACTGTCAGTAGTTGGGGTAGAGGCAAATTTCTGGAGCTGTTTAAAGTTAAACTCGTCGACAGGCCCAAGGCCACCACAGGTCTGGGTTATAAAATGATTGAGAAATCATCAGTTTGCTGGTGTAAAGATACCTGGCGGTGCCATTTTGAAAAAAAAAAAAAAATTGTGTCAAATATTAGTTCCAACTTTCTGGTCAATGTAGGCTAGGAGTTTGAAATGCAGACTATAAAACGAGATCAGTATTTTTTAATAACGTTGTTGCTTCACCGGTCATCTACAAACACTGTCGTCTTCGTAGAAGTTATGCGTTAGAAAGGCTCACACTTTCGCCCAGTCAAGGCTTAAGTCATAGATGAGCCGGCCCTTTACTCTAAGTATAGTGAGATAGATCAAGTTCCCTTTCTTTCTTACACAAGCGTATTAGATCCTTCTAATTCCGGCTTGCTGATCTCACAGCTTAAATCTTGAAAAATTTCCCCTCGATGCTGATAGCGAGCCCATTTATGAAAGGCTTATGGTGTCATTTTCCCACACACACTCACTGGGTCCGGCCACAATCCTTTCATCAATGAGGGCATCAAAGACTCATTGTGCGTAAAATAAGCGGAGGGAAGAGGTTGCTCACGCTCGTCTAGGCGACACAATCTACAATGGATGTACGAAGGGCAGATCGTGTCATCCGTGTGCTGAGTTCTCTCGTAAGGAAATCTATCATCCTAGAAAGGTGAAATGGAGCGATGCGTATGCTGGAGCCCCCAGCACGGCACCCGGATTATGGGAAAACCAATGGCATTCGTGGCAGGACATCCTTCTCTCAACGCGAATCCTGAAGTTTCCGGATTGGGTGATTTTTGGAGCTAGGTAGGTTCTCACTGTGGGTTTGTTGACTCTCACGTATTTCAGTAAAATGGTGCCCGTGAGAAGTTTTCTACAAGAAGGTAACATAAAGGGTTCTGGGACAGTATACGCAAATTTATGTAAAATGCGAATCATTGTTGTCTTCCAATTCCTGAATCACACCATAAAACGTTTACGATGATAGGATGACGCTCGATCACCCACACAATTAAAACGCAGTAGCGTTTAATAACAACATTGCTACAGAAGACCTCTACAAGTCATACCAGAACCTGAATGGAACGTCTACACAAAGATATACAAGCTATACAAATGGCAGGAGCTGCAGTTTTGGACTCGTAATAAGACGGATGAAGGAAGACAGGAAGGTTGTGAGGCTGGTGTCGAGGGCCCCTGCGCTTAGTGTCAAATGACAAGATTAGAACGGGAGGCGGGCGTGAAACTGAAGAGTGGAGCGACTGATGAGAGGTGGGGCGGTGGTAGAGGGGCAGTCTAGGGAGATAGGATTGTGGTCGTAACTCTTTACTGCTTGATTTATAGAATAAATTTCTTATACCTACCAAATGTTATTCCTATACACGGGAAAGGCAAGATTGAGCAATGTACCTTGAATTTGCCGTAGGATTTACACTAGACTAGGTACGTATCATGTATTGTAAACCGTGCAATGAAAGGTTAATTCTTATTACTCACTATGCCGATGTTTCAGCAACAAAGTTTTTGCAAGGTCACTACTTGAACGAAACCGAAACTATGTCCTGGGTAGTGAAGCGTAATCAGAATACATGTTCGAAAATCTTTCTGTGACGCTGGATTTGTAATAATGTACGGTATTTGGTACAACATAATATTTCCCGTGACTGCCTTAATCTCGTCGTAACGTAGTTGATCTGAAGGACCTAGCGGTGGTCGCCATTTGTACATCATATCTCTTTGAAACTTAGAATTACTGAGCTATTAAAAAAAATTAGCCCAAACAATATCTCGTGTTAGTAGGCTATAGGTTAACTCTGTTCGCTTTCGTGTGACGAAATTGTCATGTTGCAATATAATCCATTAATTGGCGGCCTAACCTGCGTATATCGAGGCAGAAGACGTCTGATGTTTGGAGGTTATTCGTACCAAACTGAATAAACTTGAAAAAAAAAAAATTCTTCCGTTAAGGGGTTACAGTGCTCTACAGCCTATATTTTGGACATTTTTAGCAGCGTTATCTTTATTTTAATTTATACGTTACAAATGGGGATTAAGATCAACCCTGGAACGCCTACAGGACACAATTAATGTCACAATTAATATGCCGATTCAAAAATGAAAGCCCAAAATGAAGTTTGAAAAGATGCATCACCAGTTCACTTTCCCTTCTTTTAAAGACTAACATAGTATTACGGAACTATCAATTCATGTGAAAATATTTCCCTTCACCCGGCATGTCAGAGATTGGGGCAAAGAAAACTAATTCAGTCCCAGTTTCCTTAGACGTTCTTTACCTAAACTTTCGATACATTAGAGGTAGAAAATGAAATTTGCAGCGAGGCAGGGCAATGTTTCAAATGCTTCATTGGGCGCACCGAAGCAGACTAGCTGCTTGGCTCAGGTAATAAATTAAGGTAAATATTAGAAAGCCGCGTCGTACAAGGTTAATGAGGTGAGTCTGAGCAACTTCAGGGGAAATTTCCGCTTATTCGTACACAACAACTAATGTACACATTTGTGATGTGTAATTTATCTTCCGTTGCTTCAGTAAACACAGGCTGCGTCACTAAATTTATCGTTGCTATGAAGCTGCACAAGAAAAATACGTTTCAAAGGGTTTATGTTTTAACGCTGCGCATAGGGGTGATACATGGGCTAGAGTTTCTCAGTTGATGTTGAAAATTTTGAAGATAAGGTTTACTCTTACCATGGTAGTAAGGATCACATTAGTCAAATCTGCTGTCGAAAAGCTGTAGCGGTAAATTCGATTGGTGTCATTTTAGGTTCAAAACTAGCGTTACAGTTTTCAGCAAAGTGAACCTCAAGTTCTAGCGGAAATTTTCAAGAGTAATGTAGATTTCGATAGTAGTATAAATTTGCAAAAGTGCTAGTTGATTTCATAAATCATAAGATAGCTACAAATGAAAAAAAAAAAAACGAAAATTACAAATTCAGTTCTCCATGAAGTCTTGCACTTTTAGATTTTGCTTCTTGAATTACATGCTTAAATTAGCGTTGGAGTTTTCATTATCTGAATTTGGGAAGATAAAGAGGTTGCGGAATTCACCAGCACCGTTAAAATGTTCAGTTTAATAATTAATATTACAGTTTTTAATAGTCGCATCGGGCAGAATGAAGACGCCCTTAGAATGTACAAACTCCACCAAAGTTTTTAAAATCAACGTGTTGTAGATTTCACTAGCCCCAGCCGCCCGATCTTGAGCTTACGGGTGTTCCCTCTAACTCAAAGTGCCAGTGTCTAAATTTCTGCCCCAACAAAGTTCTCTAAAATGACCAGAATAAATCGGAGAGGGCGTTACCGAGCGCAACGAGCACAAGTCATCGAGCAGGGGTGATTGGGTGGCCTCAAGACACCCACCTCGAGCAGCAGGCAAATGAGATTT
>LQNS02276866.1:5439045-5458864 GCA_001587735.2 Parhyale hawaiensis
TTACCGAGCGCAACGAGCACAAGTCATCGAGCAGGGGTGATTGGGTGGCCTCAAGACACCCACCTCGAGCAGCAGGCAAATGAGATTTAGGAGGGCCAAAAGACAGGGTGAAACAGTCCTGAGCGAGTATCCTGAGACTGGTCAAGGGCTGGCCCTGGTTGGCGATTGCATCATTGGCAACAAGGAATTATCGAATACTTTCTAGCTCAAGTAACATGCAACTGATATTGTCGCCCTAAAATATAGTTGATAAAAAATAGCATTGACTAAAAATTATCGAATGCATACTGGCTCTCTTAACATTTACTGGATATCGTTGGTGTGAAGTGCTGAAGATCAGAAATACTACAGTATTAAGGGATCTTCGAATATTTTCTGCTTTGAATTAAATGCACTGAATCATTTTGTTACAAAATGCTGTTGAACCATGTTGAAAAAGACTTTAAAAATTATATTTATCACGCATTGCCATAGTCACCATGGGAAAACCCATTTCTTAAGAATGAATCAGAATGAAACAAGTCGTATCATACATTAAGTAGCAAAGTCGATCTTATTCTACAACACACGCTAAAGTTTTTTTTAAGCCACAAGTATATAGACTACTGCTATTGTTTTTTTCTGCCAGGTTTAACTTTCAGCACTTTATCAATAAAACTTCCAAAACAGTTTTTTACTGGTTATTAATATCAGTTTTCCACAAAATGTTATCTACACGGTTTTTAACTTATCATGTAGCTCAGCATTCTATATAAAATACTGACTTCTGGAAAATAAGATTATACCGTATAACACTACAAGCACCGATCTGTGCATCTTCTATTTGCAGGTTTTTTGCACGCTATGTACTTGTACTTCCGGTACAAACAGTACCATAGAACCTGTTTGACGTCTCTCCTTACTTGGCCGTCCTTAAAGTTAAAATCTTTAAACTTTTGTGGCGGCCAGAAACTCTGTCAGGGTTTTCACTAATCTTTTTATCTAGCGAGTTATACTTTCAGTAACCAACTGCACCAATATCACGTAATTAACACTCAATTAGCCACCAATGCTAAAAAAGTTGCGGTTTTACTGCTTATTGTTTAGCTTGCGTGAGAGCTCGACTGCAGCTGCGCGTGCGGAAAGTTTACAGTTGAAAATCTTAGTAAAACCCACTGGCACACTTTGTATATATATTTTGTTATTATAATCCCTTATGGCGCCTACCATATACATTTGCGAACGACACATATATGGCCGTTTTAGACTCAAAAGGGTTAACATTTACTGTCAAGAAAAGAAGTAAAGGTTTATTTTGGTCGTGAACCTCAGTTTGACCGGGCTGTGTGACTCTCCTACAAGAAAGAGATCATAGGTCTATGCAATTCTTACTGGGGAAGAGCCGTTGTAGTGACCTGACAATCATTATATTGGGTTATTCATTTATGTCAAAGTAAATACAGATCAGACTTGGCGCAGCAGCTCAAAATATGTTTTCATGAAACAAATTGTTATAATTATTATAACCCATTGTTATGAAACGAATTATTATATTATTATAACCCATTGTTATGAAACGAAACATGGTAAATACAACTGAGATAAATAACATTCAAGAACTATTCAGTTCCACTTCAATAAGCGTATATGTTAAAACTGCACAAAGGATATTTTATATATATATATATATATATATATATATATATATATATATATATATATATATATATATATATATATATATATATATATATATNTTACCGAGCGCAACGAGCACAAGTCATCGAGCAGGGGTGATTGGGTGGCCTCAAGACACCCACCTCGAGCAGCAGGCAAATGAGATTTAGGAGGGCCAAAAGACAGGGTGAAACAGTCCTGAGCGAGTATCCTGAGACTGGTCAAGGGTTGGACCTGGTTTGCGATTGCATCATTGGCAACAAGGAATTATCGAATACTTTCAAGCTCAAGTAACATGCAACTGATAGTGTCGCCCTAAAATATAGTTGACAAAAAATAGCATTGGCTAAAAATTATCGAATGCATACTGGCTCTCTCAGCATTTACTGGATATCGTTGGTGTGAAGTGCTGAAGATCAGAAATATTACAGCATTAAGGGATCCTCGAATATTTTCTGCTCTGAATTAAATGCACTCATCATTTTGTTACAAAATGCTGTTGAACCATAATATTAAAAAAAACTAAACTATTTAAAAATTATATTTATCAAGCATTGCCATTGTCACCATGGGAAAACCCTTTTATTAAGAATGAATCAGAATGAAACAAGTACTATCATACATTAGGCGGGAAAGTCGGTCTTATTCTACAACACACACTAAAGTTTCTTTCTAAGCCACAAGTAATTACTGCTATTGTTGTTTGTGCCAGGTTAACTTTCAGTACTTTAATAATAAAAGTTCCAAAAGAGTTTTTAACAGTGGTTATAAAAATCAGTTTTACACAAAAAGTTATCTACACGGTTTTTAACATATCATGTAGCTCAGCATTCTATATAAAATACTGACTTCTGGAAAATACGATTACTGTATAACACTAAAAGCACGCATCTGTAAATCTTCTATTTGCAGGTTTTTCGTACGCTATGCACTTGTACTTCATGTACCAACAGTACCATAGAAATAGTTTGACGTCTCTCCTTCCTTGGCCGTCCTTAAAGTTAACATCTCTAATCAACTTCTGTGGCGGCCAGAAATTCTGTTAGGATTTTTACTAATCTTTTTATCTAGCGAGTTATATTTTCAGTAACCAACTGCACTAATATCACGCAATTAACGCTCAATTAGCCACCAATGCTAAAAAAGTTGCGGTTTTACTGCTTATTGTTTAGCCTGCGTGAGAGCTCGACTGCAGCTGCGCGTGCGGAAAGTTTACAGTTGAAAATCTAAGTATAACCCACTGACACACTCGGTATATACATTTTTTATTATCATCTCCTTATGGCGCCAGCCATATACATTTGCGAACGACACATATATGACATTTTTAGACACTAAAGGGTTAACATTTGCTGTCAAGAAAAGAAGTAAAGGTTTATTTTGATCGTGAACCTCAGTTTGCCCGGGCTGTGTGACTGTTACAAGAGATCGTAGGCCTATGCAATTCCTACGGGAAGAGCCATCGTAGCAAAATGACATAATATTGGGTTATTGATTTATGGCAAAGTAAATACAAATCAGACTTGCCGCTGGAGCTGAAAATATGTTTTTATAAAACGAAACATGGTTCATAGAACTGAAATAAATAATATTCAAGAACGATTCAGTTCTACTTCAATAAGCGTTTGTGTTAAAACTGCACAAAGGATATTTTATATATATATATATACTCTACTGAACCACACTTTCAGAAAGTGGAAATATGACAGTAATAGATTTTGTCATTCATTTAATTTTGTGAAGTCTCAGAAGAAGAGCTTAGTTTGTGCAGTGCATTGGTAGGTAGTAAATTTATAATTTCATTTTAGACAAGAACATTACGATTGAATGCACTCATTTTATTAAGCACTTACCTTATTTTGCAGTTATTATCAGTGTTACATTAACGTAAAATGCGCTAATTTTGCATAGGCAGTAATGCATGGGCCCAAAAATTGTGACCACAATGACCATCCTAAGGAAGTTATCACAATTATTCATGAGAGGTGGAAATTTAAGCGAAGTATCAGGTCCAAGCTTCTTAATTTTTTTATTGCACCGTTGCAGTCGACCTAATAGGAAATTCGCGGAAGATGATTTAGGTCTAACCGTTCATCTGTGAGAAAATTTTCTCGCAAGTACCCACGGTCTCTGCATGGAAGAGCTGTACAAATTCCGTTCAATAATGATGAAGATGGCAGCGGCAATTCTGGCCGAGGAGATTCGACCAAACATAGTAAATTTATTTAAATGCATATAAGAATACAAACGTGCTAAGTACTGATATAAATACTGCCTTCAAATATTTGACGTTATTTGTTGTCGAAAATAACAGTTTTTTCTGAAAAGGCTTCAGCAGTTGGAAGTTTTGAGTATACACATATAATGAATAAACGAGAAATTGCTACTCATGCTACTCATATCTGAGCGTGTTTGATACTAGTTGGAAAAATGAAAGGAAACTTTCATTGAGAAAAAGACAAAGACGTTCTATATGTGTAAGGAATTAAAATATCGTTGGGATTATTGTAAGAGTCCCCTTACATAAAGAATGTGTGAAAGAAAGAATTAGCCTAATTTCATGTTGTGTCTGCAGGGTAGAACACTACGATTGACGGTATCACACCCTATATTAATGAATTCTCCCTGCTGTCACTACATAAGTGTTGGAGACAGAAGCATAAACTATATCTATAACAGGTTGTTTAAAGTTCATGAAGAAAGCATGAAAATGTGTTTACCGAATACTACTGGCCATTTTTCTGACAAATATAGGGTCCCCGGGCCCTTCTCAAAAAAGGGGTCCGAACTGGTGATAGGAAGCCCCCTGTTTTTGTCCCCCCCCTGTATCTGGAATGCTGTCGGAAGAAATGTTCGTTTTAGTGCATGAGAACGTGAGCTCGACAGCTAGGGAGCAACTGCCTTTACTGATCAGGTCATCAAGAGCAGGAGCATCACACGGAGGGCTCCCACTGAGTCCCTCCAACAACATCCTGCATGAGGCCATGCTGCTCATACGCGGATCTCTGCCTCCATTGCAAAACGGAGCTCCACTTTACGGCTTTGCTACAGTCCTCTACTCGAATTCATTACGAACAAGTTCCTTACAACAACGATTGTGTTATTTTATAACTTGTTATTACAGCGCGTGTCAGGAGAACATTGTTTTTACTACTATTAAATTGTAGTAGTTGTTCCAGACCGTTGGTTGCGACAGTACCAAGTGATGCTCCAAAGCTTGTGGTCAGCTGCACTAATGGATCTCCATAACCACTCTACATTACTGCATTTTACTGCCCTGTTAGCATGATGCCTTCAAGTCCGTTAGCTTGAAGTTCGCTAGATTTGTGCGTCGTTTTCTAATTACCGTTTTTGCGGCCATGATGCACTTGCAGGAAAACTGGTATTTTTATTTCAATAAGTGGTTGGCTCTAGCGATAATTTCTTGACCTTTAACTCCCCTTAAAAAAGCACGATGTGAAAGATCTAACACAAGCCTCCATCTTAGCACGCAAGGCTGTAATTTTTCGGATAACAAAAATTACTATGGGTGACAACTATGTATTTTATTTGCATAAATTTTCCAACGCTCTGATTCCAAAATAAATTATTTACTTTATGCCTCCGCTTCTACTACCATTACGATCTAACAGAGAAAGAAAGAAAGAAAGTAGGGACATGAATACTGTATGTCGACAGACCTGTGGAATCCTTACGCGAAAGTGCTCCCACTCAGAATCAACGCGCTTCGAAAAAAAAAAACAGTCGGGAAAGAAAATTAGATAAGACAGGAGGCAGTAGTTATAGTTAGTTATAGACAGAAAGATTAAGCCTCCGTTTCCGAGCAGAACGATATCACAGAGGAAAGAGCAAGAGACATATAGTATGTTGATAGAAACGAGAAACCCATGCACAAAGGTGTTCCCACACAGGATTAACACGCATGGGAACAGCAAGTTAGGAAAGAAGAGGAAGAACAGAATAACGTATGAGCAAGTACGAGTATAAAATAGGAAAAGAAGCAAAGTGGGCACAAAAGATAGACGTCCAGAAAGCCTAGCTAATGGTTGAGGTAACCTGATAGGCGGCAGTAGACGGACCAATAGGCCCATTCCCAAAGAGACACCGGAACTTACGCCCCGGCCCTCTATGAGGAAAAGCCGAACATCCAGTACGTGATACACAAGTATGGAAATGGAAGGGAGCGGTACGGAGGAGAGGCTTTCTGAAGCACGTATGCACATTAATATGCGAGATCCAACTCTCGCTCCAAAAGTTTCAATTGTGGAGTGTTATGACCGCCGTTTGCTGGAAGAAGCAAATACTGTTTTACAAAGAGGTGTGGGGGGGGGGGGCGAATAACCAATTGTTTGGCAAACAACGCCAGCACACAACTGTAGCAAACAACCAAAAATATATTACATAGAACCAAATAAAAACTCAAAATAATTTAATAAAAATAGTATGGATAGAATCAAGGAGCAGCCGAAATCGAAAAAAAAAATTGAAACCGAAAGTAGCAGGGTAGGTCGACCTTTACCGAAGAACCAGTGTTCAGAAGTGGAATGAATTCCAAAGTATGCCAAGAAAATCTCTGTTGCCTAAAAAAAAAAAAAATAAATGCATTGACATGGTCCACAAAGAATCATGCATCATTGTTGCAGCAAAAAAGGTGGAATTCAGTGCCAAAAAACAGCAAGGGACAGCAGAAGGCTCGGAGCCAAACAGCGAAGACCAACTGCAATCTGGAGCGACATCAGGGCAAGGCCCCGACACCCGCTGGCGGCTTCTCACCGCTGCAGCCCCAGCAAGATAACCTCTCAAAATGTTCATCTGATGCAGAAACCTTCGCCTAACTGTCCAAGCCAGAAAAGTGCATCCGATATAGCATCCCTAATTCGTCTAGGGCCTCACGCGTGGTACCCGAGAATGCTGCTTCACGCCTTGACCTTACTGGAATTTGTCTGCTGCAGATGAACCACCAATGGGATATACTTCAAGAGTCTTTTATCATAACGGAACCCAGTTTTTCTTTCTTTGAGTCGTTGTAAGTCGAGGTCGAATGAAAATGTACAGTAGTTTTATAAAAATTTAAACGCTCTCGTACGTCAGAATTTTCGGTCACTGTTACCGCAGATTGGAGAGCGTGCGGAACTGCCCAAGCTCTTGAAAAAAATAACACTTATCGTCACGCTAGAACCTTTATTTGTCCAAATCGAATCCTTCAAGGTAAGAACAGTGGCTATAGGCACAAGACAGAGGCGTCGAACTAAAAATATCAATATTTAAAGGTAAAAAATGCCGTTCAAATAATGCTTAAGGTAAAAAACGAGAAGAGCCATGAAAAATAGTTTTATGCTAGTATATAAAGGTGAATATGCTATACGAGTAGTTTTTAGGCCTTACTAGTAACGAAAACTTGCGAAGTATAGGCCTATATAACGACGCTAAAAAGTAAGAATTTGAAGAGAGGAACAAAAAGGATGACACTGACACTAGAAATCAATAACTACAGTCATAAAATGCTCAAATGATCAAAAGATATGAAAATTCGCCAGGTTTTGTGCATAAATTTGAATGCGCACGCGCACTTTAGGTCCACCGGGAGTGAAATATTAACGATGGTGATATTTAGTGCACAATTCATCAGGCGGCGCTGTCGTTCTGGCAGTTAAATTGCTACGAATGTGGCGATTTGCCATCCATTTATTGTGGGTCATTGGCAGCTAATAGGCGAGATTGACTGGCATCTGAAGAGAAGATGCAAACCTCCGAGAAGATATGGAGGCCCGTGGGTCGGTTTTGGACCTCCGAGAAGATATGGAGGCCCGTGGGTCGGGTTTGGACCTCCGAGAAGATATGGAGGCCCGTGGGTCGGTTTTGGACCTCCGAGAAGATATGGAGGCCCGTGTGTCGGTTTTGGATGATAGGTGGTCGGACACACTCAGACAACCTGCCGAGCTCACAGCACGGCATGCAGCACAACCTCACACGACAGGAGTATGACAAACACTAAGCCAGGGCCCTGGTAGACACAGCCTTCACTGAGCCACAAACAGACATAGCGGACACACACATACACGGTACGGTTGCCTACAGATAGCCTCTCACTCGCTTTTCTACAACAAGACAGATGTAAAAAAATGGCATCTAAATCAACAACATAAATCTTACTCCACAACAAACAGGGATTTGGATTTAGTGAAAGCTTGACTATGAACAAATGCTCTCCCTATATATCGAAAGTGAAGGCAGTACTGATCGCAAAAATTCTTGAAGTTCAGTCTCCGGAAAGAAGTTGTGATGAATATACGCATTTTTGAGTCCTTTAATATATGGTGCTCAAAGTTGCAGCAATTCTATACCTTCGCTTCAAAGCCAGCAAATATATAAATTTTGATGTGTGCTCTGGTGTGTGGTGGTGTATGGCAAATTGTTGGGTATTCAAAAAACGAAATTAGATGTAAGGAGGATAAACGTGCTTGGGAACAGCAACTGGGAATTCAAATTACCAGCGCGAGAGAAAAATAAAGAGAGCAACAAAGTGGCCAAAGAAAGGAAGATGACCGTAAGACCAAAGGCTAGGGTAAGTGCTAGAGAATTTTGCTTCATAACATACGACCGATGGCTCGAAATCTATGCATGAGCCTTAAGTAGATATTTGATTTTTCATAGAAATGGTAACACATGAAACGTTATCTCTGAAGAATAATGGGGCGTTAGAATGCTAAGTACTCTGACTCATGAAGGTCAAGAGTAAAATTTTATGTTTCGTAGATGTAGGCCCTAACTCTAATAATGTAAAAATAAGCATACTTTGTGGGTTTTGATGGGTTCACCTTGTTCTCTGTGATCCATCATATCATACTCACCTTAATGAAATTTTATATACATATAAGTATATATTGGTACATATTTCTATCGCAGATGTGCAAGTGAATGTCAGTAATTAAATATACTAGAAATAACAGTGATGCTAGTTATGATATCAACAATGATAATAAAATAACCAAATAATATCAATGATTATCAAAAATACTGACAGTAGTTACAATAATGTTAGAATAATGACTGTGTTACCCCTTACAATAGTACTCTTAATAGTTAGACCTATAGGAGTCGAGTGGTCTGAGGCTAAGGTAGCACCCATCAAGAGTGGTGCGGTGGGTGACGGTGAGAGTACCTCCCTAGGACAGGAGTGGAAGTGTCATGGTACAGGCGCCGGATGGGCGGACACCCTTAGAATGAGCGCATCCCTGCCTCGATCTTCCTTAACGAGGCCACGTGGCGACTCTTTAGGAGTTTGCCTAAAGTATTACTTGAATAGAAAATCTTTCTTATTGATATTAACGTCATTGTGTTCTCTTGTGGGGTTGGAAATACATTCTCTACAGCTACGAACACGTCCTCCAGGAGTCACAAACTCTAAGCTCCGCAGATCATCGGCTATAAATGGCCCTTGCGTGCATGCATGATCAACTCATGGCTGAGATCTGACCTTCTTTCTTCTTCTTTTTCCTTAGTCATCAATATCCTACTAACATAATGGCAATAGCTCATAGTGGGCAGGGGCGTAAGTTCCGGTGCCTTTCTGGGAATGGTCCTGTTAGTCCTTCTACTGCCGCCTACATAATCTAATCTAATAAGCCACCGTGCCGGAAGAGAATGCTGCGATTTTAAGTGTCCGAGTCATAAAAAAGAAAGCTTATGTAGTTTACAGATACCAAGGAAAGTGCAGAATCCACGCAGGACTACAACAATCGTGGAGAAAAGAAGCAGAGTCACTAAAACGATAATTAGTAAAAAAGTAGCGAAATTTGAAAGTGAATACATATTAGGGTAATACATGTCAGCAAATAAATTCAATCCCCCATTTCACTTCCGTAGCTCATACCTCAACCCAGAACCTGTTTCATCGGTTCATATACCTAATACCCATATCATACTGTAACGAGTCATTACTGCGACTGCTCTACTGAAATTCATCTTATTGGCAAGCTCATTCCATATGGGCGGTGACTCTCGGTTGGACGCGTCTCATTTCTATAAAGTTACCTTACATGATGGCAATGGCTGACACAAGAATGGGACCTAGGCGTCATAACCTCTCTTGTACTGGGTCTCTTGCCCCGTCCAGTACCCCATAACTAGTCCAATCATTAGTTGCTGTACGAAGTGTGTACCACCTTGCGCCCCCGTCTCCCGATGCCTCCGACCAGACAACAGAAGAAGACATGGCTCGGCCCTGCAAAGTTACACGTCGACAAAGACGCCTGCCCCGCTCTGCAAGCTTTTGGTTTACCTCATCCGGTCGCAGGTTAACCCTAAGAGGCCGTGTTTGTCAGTCATTAACAGCCCCGTCTGTTTTTTCTCCCGCTTGAATACAATCCGAGATTGTAGAAATGAAAACAGCGGTAAGCGTGAGGACCGCGGCCGGGACAGCCTCATGTACGTGTCAACTTTGATATTTGTCCAAAGGCGGGGATTCCCACCCCAACTCATTCCTCAAGGAATCAATTACGCGTGTTTACTTTGGCAGAAGATGGATTTTTATTTCACCGTCACAGCGCGGCGAATCAGTTAGATGATAAATCTATAAACGCTCAACCCCTCAGCGGACTGCCTTTTATTAAATATTTTCAATTTGGTACGAATAACCTACTAATATCACCACACGTTTTTTATTGAGTTAGGCCCTTAACGAGTTCATTTCAGCGGGGTTAGAGACCAAAATCGACCATATTTGTTTTCTAAAATGTTCTTAATTGGTTAAATTGCCAATGCAATGTCACCTGGGCGCGTTAGACGATAAAAAAAAACACACACACACACCCACACACAAACAAGATGTCGCCATCTGATACTTTTTTAGGATAGAACATATACTGTAGATCACATACCTTACACAATAGATTATACAAGAATATCGCACTTGAACTATACTTCTATGTGGCGATGCACGTATTAGGGATATAGCTTCAGGAAATAATCATTAAATAGACTACACAAATGCGCGATACTAGGAAAAAAATGTTTGAAAAGAGCAAATTACTAGGAGAAGCTCCCCTCATGCAGCGTGCTAGTTCCACAACAAGCAGACGGCGCTATTCCATTCATTGAGCTCTGCCCTATAAGGTAAGCATAGCGACAGCAGTGGAACATAGCGCTCGTGCCATCATTTACAATTAGGAAGATGTAGGCGTCATAGAGGGCAAGAAAATCTCACAACTTCTTGCATCTAAAGAATGGAACGTCTTCTGATACTCTAACGAGCACGCGGGCGTCTTCCCAGGAACTACAGATCTTGAATCAGAAAACAGTTAATGGAGGCGATTATATATCGACAAAAAGACTATCGTTGCAGAGTTTCACTATACTTACAATATAAAATGTTCATTATTCAATATGGCTGTATTACCACGGAACGCTACCACTTTTGTAGTGTCTGATGTATTCTTCTTTTTCAATTGTACTAGCTAGCAACGAGATGAGATTTATTAGATCGTAAATAGAACAAGCAACTACTCAATAGTGTTGAAATTAGGACACAAATTCGCCTTCAAGTCCTTGGCATTTTTAACTAAGTCGAGCATCTGGCAGAGCGAGAATTATTATCACACTTTCGCAGCTCTCTCAGGAATGACCTCTACACATTATATGCTGCACAAAATGAAAAGCGTTGTTCATTTTAACCTATGGACGGTTTGTTACAAAACTGAGCCGTGCCCCCGATCTTGAATTTGTTCGAAATAAATTGCGTTAGCCATTCATATTTTTGACAGACTATTTTACATTCAGGTGTCTCAGTGGGCATCTTCTCTTCTTTCTTTCTCGTATCCAAACCTAACCGAAAATTTACCGATAAACCTACAACACTTTGTTATTAAATCTCTGTGGTCTTCGTCTACAAAGCCCGCGTAAAGTCTTCGTTTTATATTTGGACTTCATTTCTCTTTCGTCTGCTAAAGCCCGGTGCACACGTAACAACCTTCGCTGCCGCCAGTAGAGTAGCCTAGAGGCAACACTACTAATACTAGTGCTTTGTCGTTGCCGTGACTTCAGCGTCTATGACCATAAGCGCTAAACTTCTTAAAATATAATTTTTTGTGGACTCATACTCCTCATAATTAAAAGTAGTAGTAGGAACTGTTATTCATCATTAAAAGCGGTAGTTGAAAGTTTACCAGTGGCACTTGGTATGGTTTAAAAATTGCAGCAGTGACTAAGATATTCGACAATTTTGGTACAGATAAATTTTGCGTAAGCTGAAGCCGTAAGTGCCGCTGCTACGCAAACGGATTGAGTTGCCTCTAGGCTGCTAGCGGCAATGAAAGTTGTTAGTGGGCACCGGGGCCTGCACGACGTCTTCTCTTTGGACCCAATTTCCCTTCTCTCAGCATCTTTCAAATTCTTATTAGAAAGTAAGATCCTTCGACACGTGCGCGGAAGACCAGACTAGTTGCAGGGACCAGTACTCGAAGGTGTGGTGTCCTTGCGAGACGTCATGGTCAACTGGTCTCTATGCCAGTATGCTCAGCGGCTAAATCACAACTTAATTATTCTTTTATCGAACAAACCTTTATTGAATACTGAGCACAATCAAGATGAGTAAAGAATGAGTTGGCCTCCGATGAGCGGATTATGACCGACTTACCATGGCCAGCTCCGCAGGCAACCACGCCGCTCCACTAGACCTTCCTTCAGAGATGCAGATACGCTAGCCATTTCGACCTCGCCTAGCAAAAAGCTTCCTCTAAATCATAAATATCAATTAGATTACACGGATTACATTTGACAAATTGCAGAAATATTCCAAAAGCATCCCTTTATTGCCACTTGCGGGCTGATTGCAAGTTTATCTCTTCAATGTGAGAAAAATGTCCAAGTTGGGTTTGCTCTTATGAAAGTGGCGCTTGCATCGGTCAGTCGGCACGCGATATTAGGCCTAATGCACCCCGCCCATAGGGGTCATTACGGGGCTTTTGTTGGACTTACGGGGGTCACGCGATAACATGCGTCTTACAATGGGTCAATTGAAACAAAGAAAAGTGATATTGTGAGGGACTTGGTAGGTGGACACTAGATGAGGCTTGATACCTATGCAATGCTGCATTGGGGTCATTATTTACATTTTATAATGCAGTTAAAATGTGAATGCATGGGTAGGGCTGGGTACTTGAAGTTGCTGGATATCGTGCAATGGGGGATTGTTGCGGTTATTTAAATTTCGATTTTAGAGGTGAAATCTGAAGAACTGAATATTAAAGTAATAGGAAATGACGGTGGTGAAGCATAGATATAATTATATTTGCAATATTGTGTTGCAGTTCTGGTGTTAACTATCTCAGAATATCTTGCAATTGAAAGGTAGCTTGCAAAGTACAATACAGAATAGGTAACGTTTGTGGCACTATCTATTATTCCCAATATTAACGGGATTGTTTTTATACTGCCTCAACTGTTTCAATTCATTCAGAAACTACGTAAATCTCTTACAATTTAGCGAAGGAAGAATTATTAGCGTTATTACTATTGCTATATATAAACCTAATTAGGGTTTCCTTACCCAGTGCGTACACTAGCTGTGATTTAAAGAGAAGAAGAAAGAATTTACATCAAGAATGCCAAGACGAACGTGGAACTCCCGAAAGAAGCGAAGCGCATAGGAACAGAGAGTCAAGAAAAAAGAAAAAAACAGAATGAAGCCTCATCAGAAGGAGTATGGAGGACAAAGTAAGCAAAGTGGGCACAAAGGAACGATATCCCGAAGGCCTAGCTAAGGCAAAGTGGTAGCCTTCAGGGTTCCCCTGGGGACTCTGCTCCCCATAACCTTATAATGAAGGAGGAAGCACCGTTAAATCTCATTTGAGTACTTTCTACAAAATGGATACAACTGATGGTGCATGGGCTTGAGAGCGAAAAAGATGTTAACCATTCCCTAGAAAGTTCATGGAATGTCCTACCTAGAAACAGAAGGGAATCTACTGTCAGCCGAACATATTATACGGGAATACAGTGAAGAAAAGCAATAATTTCACGAGAAAAATGAATTAACAGGACTGCCAAACACAAACAGTAAATTGGTTCGCCAAATACACGCTGTAGGGCTACAAAGAATATTATGTCAAGCAAAAACGCTTTAAACGAAAATAAAGAAAGTAAGCTAGACTAAATACATGCTTTGTAAAGCTAAAGGAGAGCTAATAACTGAACGACCTTCAGCGAGACAAAGAAACCAAGATTGATCAAATACGTGCTTTCAGATGAACAAAGAAGCAAAGGAAAAGTATTGGCCAGACAGAAAATCATTTAGTCGCAATTACTTGAATGAGGTTGACCGAAGTATTCCGCCTTCTCTCATTCAGATCACGTCCACTCTGTCCCGCAGGCTATAGCGTTGATCAGCGGCCCCTAGTGAACTTTTTCCTAACCCACACTCTCGCTAATGATTGTTTATGGATATAAATGCAAAAAAAATCCATTGAAACTCGAGAGGACGACTTACTAAGATGGGTACAAGGAAGGTATGGTCGTTGTAAAGAGAAGGGGACTGCATTAACGCACTAGCAGTTTTACGCGTAATGACCACTCTTCCATTACCACTTGCATCGTGGGTAAAAAACCTTGGGCGTTGTGCGTCAACGTTACTTTCTGGAAGTGGAATTATATTAGCACTAAAGTTTACAGCTATGGTAAGGACAGAGGTCGTTGAAGAGCTTGTTTATTCGTAGAAATTTAGCTATAGTCGCTTTTAAATTTTACAGCTAATGCTTTACAGTGTTGTAGTTTTATATCAATACAGTTCCTCGGTTTCTGCAAGCGAGTAAATATGTTTAGTTTCGACTAAGTATATGGATATACGAGTTAATTTCATTGCGTCAACTTGCGCTAACACAAACTTTTGCAACAGTTCACCAAATACTCAAGTATTTTTCCAGTTAAATGTAGCGATTTTTATATGCAGTCTACGACGAAGGACGCCCTTTTTCTTCCAGTAGCAAAAACACCTTCCAGGAACGTGTAATTCTTCAAATACCTACATGCAGGGCAACGTTTCGGCTAAATTTCTTTCTGGATATTTCAATACACTGTGCTTTAGCTTCGGTTAACAGTCTCAGAGATTCTAAGAGTGCTATACTATGAAGAATCGCAATTTTTCGACAGTAAATTCATAATCAACTTTGTTAGCAATAATCACCCGTCGTGTTCGGTTGATAGATCGGGTTAATTTCATAACTTCTGGACTAATATCAGACATCGTTTAAAGTCGATGGTTCAAATAACTGACATAAAAAAAGTCAAGAGGTTTCCTACGGTAATAAATGCAGCTTAATGTGAAGAACACAGACGTACGTAAAGTCTGTTAGAAGTTGAAGCCTCAAGGCCTGCTAAAAAGGTACGATAAAAAGCCGCCGTTAAAGATCCCCAGAAGCAAAAACTAATGCGAGCCTTTAACTCTAAGGATTGGCAGAGAGCGTTTAAATTAGCAGCGCCTCAACAGTAAAGCGTAGAGTTCAATTATGGTCTACGAGACCAGCGATGGCAGCCACTGCTGATGGCTTGCTTCCTGTTGATATCGAAAGCGATGTTAATATTACGTCTTCTGCTTGGTGGGCTAGTGGCACAGTTCATTTATAGAAGACAGTTCTGTCAGATCCGAGTGTTTGCGCTACGCCGTTCAAGCCTTCAGAAGAGTGACGTCACAATTGCGTCGCGCCATTCTGGAAATACCCAAGATTCCTCGCTGCAACAGGAGTGACGCTTCAACAGCAAACAGGAATCACAATTCTGAAGGGCGTCGCGCAAGCACTCATATATGACCTAACTAATCTTCTGTAAATGAAATGGGGTTGGTACTGAGCGCAACCGAACGGAAACCAAAGGCGTGTTCGATTGGGCACCGAAATTGAGCCTTCGAGGCTTGATTTCTCTGCAATTTTAGACAGAAGGCTTGAATTTGTCACTTAGGAATGTGCTGCAGGTGTTGGAAGCCGATTAAGTTGAGCCTGCTGAAAATTCATGTTACAGAGCAAGATTCAGTTTTTGGAAGTCTCAAGGGCAACCGATTTTGGATCAACACTTCAAACTCATCTTAGCGGGTCGAAGATAGCGCCTCTGCCTTAAGTTTCAAACAAGTCAAGCTTAGACGGCTTTATTTTGGCGCAGAATCGACCATGCCCGGACTCGGGGAGTAATTGATTCGCACACTTGGATCGATGTTATCTACGACCCATGTCACGCACCTGCACGCCATCCTACACGAAAATGACGAGCAAGGTGATGCTCGCTTGCGGCGAGATGACGAACTGCCACGTAGAATTGACTTGCACCAGGCGTGACGTGTTTACGTGTAAGCGACGAGCGAGGCGATGACGAACTGCCACGTAGATAGTGGCGTGTAATAGCCGTGACGTGCGCGTGTTGACACTTCATTTAATGTATTTGCGACGCACCACAGAAGGGTTTCCTGCGCGCCAGTGGACGTGGTGATTAACGAGGCCGGAGCAAACTTTGGGCTGGAGACGGTGGACCTCTAGGAGAGTGAGGCACAAAACCTTTGGAGGATGAGACAACTGATTCCCAAAGTAGTCGGTGCGGTCCTCTTTACCGCGAAACAAAAAAAGAGGATTGGAGTAATAAAGGATGGGGGGGGGGGTATGGCGGCGACGAGGTTGCATTATATTAATAATTTACCTGTATGAAATCATAAAATAATACCAAAATATAGTAGATCACTGCGCTCTTACAAACGATTAAGTATATAAAAGGGGTTGGTAAGATCCTATTTGAAGATGAGCAGCCCCATCTGAGATATTTTTGAGAACAATTATCTAATTTTCGAGCGCTGTAGTAGCAAATTTATCCCCTTCGACTTTTCTTCGTCACGAGTATCTTCGTGTAATCAGTTGCGTGTAAGATAAAGCAATAAAATTATTTAATTAGTAATAGTATGGCCTGCAGCTCTGTTAGAACCAGAGGAGTCCGTCGCTGTCCCTTGCCTCGCCTGCCTTCTCCTCAGGAATACAAACCATGTCGAAAATTAAAAGAAAAATTGCATCAGGCGAATGTATGAGCCTTATATTGAAGATGCTTAGGCTTTCGACACCTTGGTTTGTTCACTAGGTGGAGCTGGTACTGATCGTGACATCACTATAACCATGGTTATGACTTTATGGTAATGATTATAGGTATAGTTACATCACTTAAAGAAGTCAGTAATGAGGATTTAATTCGCTTAGGTCCATCCCAGGACTAGGCTTCTGGGTCTAGATGGCCTTGTCGGGACGAAGCAACATTGCTAGTATCTTCAAGTTTCATTTCTAGAACGAGGAAGACTTCAGCACTCTCGGTGCTCTCTTTATCGATTTAAAAATTTTCAATAAGTTTGTGCACGTCTTAGCCGGAGAAACGATAAAGTCTGTCTTCGTTCAGTCATTTAATGCAAATTAAAAAAAATAATCTTCAACGAAACCCAGTATCTTAAGAAAATGACAAGCATACCTCGCTAAAGGCGTTAGTATCTAATATACTTTTTCATAATGTAGAAGGCATGCACCTAAGACGCCCAAATTTTGCTTCAGTTTCTGGTCGGAACAAATTTTCAAGGAAACTCAACTGATGAAGTGTTAGAATCGACAGCCTGCCGACTGCTTTCAACCGAGGGCTCGTTGTGAGCGCAGGCGGTTGGGCAGACGATCGAGGACGAAACGCCACAACATTGCAGTTTTTTGCCTCAATAACAAGCGATGAAAAATCAACTGGCAATGAGATGCTGATGCCCATGGGCTTCCACTCCATGCTGAACAAATAAAGCCTTAATGTATACAATCGGGGCCAGTAATGGTAGAGTTGTGTCCGGTCTCCTGGTCAAGCATTGCCGATCTGATAAGCATGGGCTCGTTTATTAGGTGAAAATCACAGCTCTTTAGAAGGCACGGTGGGTAATCAGGACGTCCTAACTTTGCAGAAGTACGACCATCAGGCTTTCCACACCTCACCTAAATGTCGGGGTGGCTAGTACCTAACTAACTTAAATCATCTTTAGTCCTTGAGACTTGTTCCACTCCTCAGTTCATATCCGCATCACTGCCGGTAAAATCTCTTCCTAAAATTTTATATATTCATTTAATTTTGTGAACGCAATAACAAACGCAAAATTATTTACTCGTTACAAAGGCTAGATGATTAAATTTACGTTTTAATAGACCATTTACCTTGAAGGTGGTAGCAGAGTTCAGAAAGTTCTTCTATTAATTTCACACTTTACCACGACAGCTTCTCCGATACATTGCAGACTGCATTCAATTCTAAATTTTTACTCCCTTTGGAGTCACGACATTGAAGGACTTCAACTCGTTGTATAAATTCCATGAAATTAGTGTTTAATTTTCCAACAAAGTTTGTATCAAATTATTGTTAATAACATAATCTACTCGTACAGATTTTTTTTCAGCTGACCAACAGCATGGCTTTGCAAATGACATCAGAAAAGACTACTAAATTATTGCATATGTACTGTATTAGTTTTATCACTTTTAGACACAATGCAGCTTTTTGAGAGAGGAAGGGACATACAATACGTAGATTGATACGTGCAACCTCTGCACGAGGGTGTTCCTACATTGGGTCAAAGTTCATGAGCATACAGCAAGTCAGGAAATAATGTTCTGAGAGAAACATATAGTACTTAATGGCAGCAGTTACTGCGAAGAATGTTTGCAAAAAATCTTATCTGCAAGGCAAGCATAGTAGACTTGATGTAGTCATGCATTCAACATCCATTAGAATTAATATATACTGCTGAGAGAATGGAAGCGTTGTAATGTTATGCGAATATTTTCCAGTCCGATTTTATTTATTTTTTATAGTAATATTGCTGTCTTTCTTTTATAGTTGTAATGAAAGCAGCTCGATAGATACTACTGAGACTGATTTTCATTAAAATATAGTCAACTAAGTCAGTATTTATTACAAAGTAATACAGGATTGTGATAATTTCTTGGATCAAACTTGGCATTAAATGTGCAGCGCTTCTTAAATTAGTTAATATACTATTGAAAAAAGGTTAGGACCCTTTCGTACAAACACCAATAATTTTGAAAAATCACGTCTCTGTTTCAAGGCAGTTCTTGTTTACTTATAACACCTGATTCCACAGTTGAGAGAACTAAATACAAAATATTCATTACAATCGTTAACACCCATGATGTCAATGTTTAAAATGACTCCTCAAAATTTCTGCTGGATACTAATATTTTTGTAACAGTGTATATCTTCCGTAGGCCTAGTGAGTAATTAGTTATATTGATTAATTTAAGCTTCCGTTTCCGCAACAAGGACGATCTTACAGAGGAGGGAAAGGGAAGACATACTGCATGTCGATAGAAAAGTGAAACCCCATGCCCGTCCGTGGGCCCACTAGATCGGGTAGAATGTAGATGCAGCATCAGCATCTCGAGCTTCTGGGATCATAGACTGGTAGGGGTAATGTAAACCCGTTAGGCTTGACAAGTCCGTAACTTGAGACAGGTTCGCTGGATTTCCCCAGTTGGACAGAGTTTTCGGCGATGGCCACAAGCTCATTACCCTTGACTGCCGCAAAAATTCAATTTTCCTCCGTAAAAGGAAGTTCCCAAATGCCTTAAACGTCACAAGGCTGATGGTAATAACTGAAACACGATTACAGTTGGCGAAATTAACGTTTCTATCTATAGATCAGAACAAGTCAAGCCCAACAGGCTCTACTATGACAGTTTTATTTACTACTAGACGACCCGTGACCCGTTGGGTCGTCATCACGATTGTCTTGTCTGTCTTTCGTGCCCATTTTGCTTCCTTCTCACCAGTTACTCATACTGATCTTTTTTCAATCCGTTCTTCTTCTTTCCCAACTTGCTGTTCCCATGCGCTTTGATTCTGTTTGGGAACACCCTCGTTCATGGGTTCCACGTGTCTATTATCACACTACGTGTCCCTTCATTCCTCCTCTGTGACATCGCCTTTGTTGTGGAAACGGAGACTTAAACTTTTTAATATAATAATAGTCACGATCGTGTGTGCTTATTTATTTAGCTGGTCACAAACCACACGCTATTCGTCCGTCCTCTCCTGCCCGTCAAGGAGCTGCCCATACGGCTCACTGTCAACAGATTCTATGCTTGTCTAACGAATATTCAACACGCAG
>LQNS02276866.1:5459313-5489192 GCA_001587735.2 Parhyale hawaiensis
GGTTCCTGGAGCGCGTTAGGCCGACGGTCCAGGCAGAAGATGCTAATTATGTTAAACATGTCCGCTGGCTCCAACCTTTGCCACGGATGTAAGACTTACGACATATAAGCGGCAACCTCTCACTCTCATAAATCTAAGAAAATACACACAAATAACTTGGAAAATTCAATAAAGACTAGGCTAGTGTGTTATTATGCGATTAGATGATCATCTCGTCTGGATATAAAGAGGTGATGAAGTGTTTTCTCCTACCGACTTCCAACCAAGGTTTGTTTAGGTCATCAATAATACATTAATTCACCGGCGAAGAAGAAAAAACTGATGGGAAATAAATTACCGTCCCACTAATACCTTAAATTTACTTTCCCTACAGGTTCCAGCAAGTGCAGGAGATATTAAAAGCTGTTACTAACACTGATATCCTCATAAGCAAAAGGAAACTGGAATAGATTGTAAGTCATCATTGAGATTGTGGTAAAGGGCGGCGATATGACTGCACTCTCCATCTGAAATATCTGAATGTATGGGTTTGTGCTGCAAAGAGATGCTATTTTCGCTTCCGAAGAGAGTGCGGCTGCAATCGACCACGGTTTATGAGAGCTATAGCGTCAGAGACTGAAGGCTCATGCAAGTACTGCGACCCTCTGACTGTCCATTTATTGTTTAAACCAGAACCCTGCAATGGAGCATGGACGCCAGAAATATTGACGCCGCAAGCTGAGCATCTCAGGTTTGCTTGCCGAGCAGGGAGGCGAACTTGGGAACTATAGCATGCAAGCACAACACTCTACCAAGCATCCACTGCGGGTCCCTTCGTAACTTAATCCAAAATATCACCGTGCTCAGAAACTCCGTTTTCATATAAATGGCGCCGTTTTTTAACGCCACGATCGTCTCCAAACGTAATGAACCACATACCTAATGCAAAAGATCGAGCTTGCATCATAGGTATAGAATTTTCGGCTACCCAAGAAGCAGAATTCGCATTACAACTTATGCGGCGGTTAAAAATTTTGCTTGGGTGTACAGATTATGTGGAATATGTGAGATCCGCATGATGTGTGGAGCGGTCGATTACTCAATCGCAGCGTAAATATGACGAGTGTGGTAACCGTGTAAAGCTCACTGAAACTAATAAAGTGTAATTTTTTAGGTTACTACTTTTACAATAACGAAGTACTAGAGCACAAGATGCAGGGAATTAATTTTCCTGTGAAAAGAAAACACTTATAGGTGGAGGAATACAATGGAATATGTAAATAACTTATATGTGAAGGTATATTGTAGATATAAGTCGTTTTGAAGGCACTGAAGTCGCAAAGATTAGTAGTGTAATAATCTTAGGATACTTTTAAAAAATCACAAGGTATTACAAACCTGTACACAAAACAACCCATTTCGTAGTACGCCGCCAGTGCTTCAGTCCAGAATTGAAACCTTATTTACGATTGGGGATCAAGTTCAGTTAGCACAAAAACAAATAACACAACGTAGCTAGAAATAATTTGTTTTTACCTAAAAGAAATAGCCTGTAGAATTTCTAGTAATGCGGAAGAGCAAATAAAAATCGTGTCAAATTTCATACGCATTTCTGATTACTCTTTACAGGTCGTCTGGCACTTCAGAAAACGAGTTTTGAATTGTCAAGTATCATAAGGAGTTTTTGTGCAATTCGCAGGCCATCCAGGGCTACGAAATTGAGCAGTGATACGACAATCGTCGTTGATGGTCCGATGGCCCTGCCTATGGCCTATCACTTCAGTTATGGCCTCAATGTTGCATTTGTGATCATGATAAAGTCAGCAGGTGACGCCGAGTCTTTCATATTACCATGGATTTATATGCAAATGCTGGGTAGTAATGCCAGCGCTTCTAAACCAAGAACTCCAGCCCCTATTATACCATGGACAGAATGGCTCAAGAGTTACATCTTTTGCAGCCTGGTCAGCTCGCTGGAAGAAAGGGAGAGTGTGGTAACGGTACTTGAGTATGTAATAAAGTTTGCACTTCAAAATATTATAGTTAGTTGTACAGGTACAGCCTCTACCGGTGCATGTGTTCATCAGTCTATTTTTGCATGGAATTTTAATGACTCACCTGTCCAATATATAACGATCTTGCGTCAGTTTTCAGTAATAATATACTTGATTTAATTGTTTTGGAAACTACTGCATGCAGCTACACGAGCTTTCGTACGCTCAAAAAGAGTCCGTAATAAGGCTAAACAGAGGTACTATTAGTTGTATAGGTGAATGGTAGCTGTAGAGACCGATGTAGTGAGGTTATGAACGACACTTTTATGACAGAACAAACTGTAGGAGTAAGGTTGTTGCACAAGGGGCATGTTGAAACGAAAACAATAGTTCACATGGGCACTGCTGACGGCAGTAACATAATCCTTGCAAAAGGGTTCAAATAAACGGTACACAAGCGGTATGAGCCGTGCAGATATTGAATGGCTTACGTACAGTGCACAGATTACTGTACGTACGGTAGGACTGTACATGAGGCTGGGTATATCAATGACCGAGCACTGGTTACAATTTGTTCTATATAATCATTGTTACAAGCCCCTTGGCCAGATTAGTTAGCATGAAACGGTGTTTCTGAATCGCACAGTAGCTAGGTTATCTCGAGTCCCTAGCGAATTCTCTGTATGATCGCAGCAAACTGTTACTACTCTCTTGTCGATTACCTGCGTTCATGTGTGTCTGCAGGTGTAAGCTGAGTGTATTCAATTGTATTCACATTCTGAGTTGCCATTAATATTTGTGACTGGGCCTAATCCACTAGGTTGAACTTTGGCTACTGTGTACTTGAAAGAGTATTTCTGAACCCATTGTGTTCTTAATGTAGGTTATTTATTTATTATGTGGATGCTACAGGACACAAGGCTTTCGGAATGCAACTAAGTATTTACGAAAAATCAAATAATGCTACAGTATCTTAGTGCACTTATGATAAATGAAAGTGTTGTATTCACATCAGCACAGAAACGGATGATGCATTTAACACAAAAAGCAAACTACAATTCAGAAAATTAGAAGAAAAAGAAACCAATACAAGTACAGTCACATAAAATTCAACAGCAAATGAGACATTTAAAAAGAAATGCAGGAATACGCTTGAGTTAGAAAGGTACACCAATCTGCGAGGGTGAGTAATGTTAAACAATACCCCCTTTTTTTACATAAAAGCTCTGAACTAATGAATCACACTGTATAAAATTTACACACGCATGCACGGCGGAACAACTTGACAACAGCAAAAGGCCTTTCATACAAATTAAGCTCTCGTATTTTGATAAAATAAAACATCAATTAAAAGTATTACATCAGCGCCCCTGCACCATGCAGTTCAGTATAATGAAGTTTCATGTGGCTAACAGTATCCAGAGAAAAGCAGTTGGTAAAATACACAAGATGAGTTTTCACTTTTTCGTGCCCCATAAGCGTTCAGCAGTGAATAACTTGAAAAAAAGTAATATAACTCAAGAAAAATGAAAGAAAAAAAGTAAGATACAAGTCACTCATGAGCGTACCCGCACGAGCTCAGCAGCGAGTGATAGGAGTCAAATTAGAAACAATGAAATACATTTGGAAAGATACATTGAGCTGCAATCTTCATATTACGGTGTACTCACACGAGTGCAGCAATGAATTAAGGCACGACGACAAGGGACTGCTGCCAAATTTCAACGCTCACCAAGAAATACACGCGAAGGGGAGTCGATAACTCAAGGCTGAGAGAATGCAGCAAAGCAAGTGTGAATTACTTTGCACACGAGTTACTTGATTTAATAGCTTTGGCACATAATTTATTTGGCTCGGCCGTCTCTAGAGAAGGGATCAGAACCCCGTCTAGAGAAGGGATCAGACCCCCGTAGTCTACGCAACACCGGGATAGTGGATTTGACCTCGTGTTTTTTCTTCGTTTTGCTAGCATAATTAATCCTAATAACTTAAAGCATAGCACTGGCTGTAGAGATAAATATGATTACATGCATAAGCCACTTAAACCCCTGTCCGAAATACCTCGAAGTCCATTTTGATTCTATTGTGGATTTTCACAAAATATTGTGTTATTGTGCTATAATCTTTTGTCCAGTTCTAAGTTGGAAATAGGTTGTCAGTCTGAGGAGCGTACTAGAGTTTAAATAAATTTTGTATAGGGCAGACACCCAGACACCCCCTCAGCAAAGGAGAACTGGAGATACATATAAACAATTTGATCAATAGTAAGGTGTGCAGTTTCCTTCGGTATAGGCCCTGATAATTATTTTCCGTAGAGCTCTTATAGAAATTGCATCAATTCTTTGCTGCAAAAACTAAAGAAATCCAACGTAGACATATCTTCCAGTAGGGCTAAAGTGAATGCTGAGTAACCATGTTCAAAAAAGTGTTCGGAACAGTTGAACACCAAAGAGAAACTTTTTCCAGGTGCTATGTCCTCAAAGACTGCGTTATGCAGCCCTTGTTTTCATTTTGTGAAAGTAATGAATGAATCTAAAAACTGCATTCACTTTTCTACATGTTGGTATAAAATAACCATTGCATAGCGAGTCTTAGTTTACCGTAAGAATAGTGCAATAAACATCATCCAGAGAAATGGACAGTGTGCATATATAGGTTCACAATATTCACTTTTTGCTTGAGCCGTATTCACTTTTATCCCACTTAATGGCATATTAAAAGCAGGAAGTTTGAACAAAATTGGACCCTCAGTACCCCTAGAGAACGGACAGCACGAGTTAATATATCTGTCTGTATAGTTAATTGAGAGGATTCGTTGCGCCTGTCTCTCCCTAAGAATATAATTTGCTTCTTTATATTTATGCTCCGGCGACTAAACATTTATTTTAATGTGGAAGTAGAAAGGATCGAGTGCTGCACAGGCAAGGACGAGGCTGCTCAGCGTGCGGTGATTGCCGGAAAATTACGTACATGAATTCGAAATTAATTCGTTTATTCTTAAAGAAAAGGGAAGAGCACAGATGACAGCGCAGAAGACTTGGTAAGAAATATAGAATTATTATTGTATTAGTTGTTTAAACCTCCCAAGACGCTGCTACGGTGGTTCAAGAGAGGAAAACAGACAGTTTGTTTATTGGCAGAAACAGTGGACCCATGTACGAAGGTGGATCAACGGGCATGGGAACTGGAAGTCGGGAAAGTATGAAATCACGATGGAAGCCAATTGGGTACGAGAAACAGACGTCCCGAAGGTCTAGCTAACGGCTAAGGTAACCTACACAAACCCCCCCCCCCCCTTCGTCTCGGGGGTCGTTGCTGCCCATAACATAGGATAGGCGAACCTAACCCTATGGCCTAACCTATGCTCCCTGAGGGATTAATAAATAGGTGAACGCACGCACGAAGATTATAGTTAAATAGTTGACAAAAATGTTTACGTAAAAGTTAAAAAAAATATGTTACCAATATACACAAGATTAAGGCAATGAAACACAGATGAATAGTAGATCGTTTTCGCAAACTTAAAATCAGTGGTTGCTTAGGAACTTATGAATAAAAGTACATTAGGAACACCAGCTTCCGTTGATAAGAAACGTGTGTTCACGATATATACCGTATGTTATAGTCTCAATACCCGATTATGTTCACACTTTTTCATAAATACTGTACAAGTAAAAAGAAGTTAGTAAATAATTAAAACAAAAATAAGTAAATATATGAAGCAAATGAAAATGGGGATGCAAGTTCCATTTCCATTCATAAAAACTAACACTGAAGTAAACAAAAATTTTAACGTTGTCTGCTGTATCACCAAGGTCCATGAAGTCTTAACATTTTAAACAATGCTGAGTACCATATGAAATAATTGTTTGTGTGCTTTAGCTTCAATTGTCAATACCAGCCTTTTAAAGGTTCAGGTTCAATGAAGAATAAATCGAACTGGCATCTGTTTCCATTTTCTTTAAAAAAGAAAACGCCGTGCAGCCCAGCATGCGGCCATCAACATATACAAAGAAATCGAGTGACCTCTCACGCTGAGAGGTTACTGAGAGAATTGATAGGCTGCCTGGATATGAATGTGAATTAAAAGATGCAAACTCAGGTTTAATTTTAGAGACTGGTGACCTAAGGACGGAAAAATTATGACAAAATATCACTTAATTTGGTATTGATCTATGAGTCGTAACATGTGCATGTTTAGTAGACAACTGACACTTTGCACATTTTTTCCTTGACGAATACGTGAAATTTCAGGGTGTTTTTGTTTACGTAAGAGTGTCTAAAGCCTTCCTATCCACGATAATGGTGACCGAAAGAGAGGAAGAAATCTATACAAAGTTAAGAAAACGAGGAAGCCACACAAGGAGGAACCTAGCTAGCGCATGGGACAGCAACCAGGGAATCTACTAACATTAGGCGTAGGAATAAAACAATTTTTTTGTGGTGGTGGTGGTGAACGGGAATGGTGAATCGCACCTATTCATCCATACTGTAAAATTTTATTTGAAGGACCTTATCTAAAAAATATATATATATATGTTGGTGGGTTAAGGTCAAGGTACTAAGCTGGCTCTGCTTTTGCTAACTAGTTAACGAGATCTAGAAACTTCAGGCTTTTTTCCTACTACCTGTAAATGAAAACTTCGTTTCTAGTCTTTGCGATCCTCTACTAATTTACACTGAAATTTAAACTCAAGGTAAACTTTACATTTCAGAATAACTTATTTTCACTATGACTAGCAGCACCTCAACTCCTCAGAGATGAGGAGGACCAAAGGTAAAGTCATCTTTTCCCAACTTGAGAACCCACACAATACTTGGGTGAAGCGCAAAACCTCTTGCCAAACAGAAATAATTACTCCGTAAGGTATCAAACACCCAAGAAATAATGCCTAATCAGATATGCTTGTTCCACAAGTGAAAGTGTACATGCACCCAGTAGTTATTTCTTTTTCATATTTTTCGATTCAAAGATAAGCCAGCATCTGCCACTTCTCTGTTGTTGACAAACTATAAAACAAATTTTCAGATTCTGAAAGATAAGCGCAAAACATCTTTTCTCTTAATCGATGAAAAGCAAAAGATTTTGCTGTTCACAACATACGCGCAGGAAGCATTGCTTTACATCTGATAAAAATTACAAGCTCTTTATACACAAGCAAGAGAATATCAAGAACATAATGCATTGGCGTGGTAGTGATACGCGTGTATCTGTCAGGGAACCTCACGAAGTGAAACTTTTCGGTGATTGTTAAGGCAAAAGTCCAGTATTTTCGCTGCATCAGGCCCGTGTAGCTGCTTCCATCGTTTTAGAATAGGGAAAAATCATGGGGTGCAAAACCATGGCTTCCCCGCAATCGTGGACATTGAGCTCCAGTATCGTAGTAAGAGATCCGACAGAAGGCTGTAGTGAAGGCAAGAGCCATGCATCCTTGGGTCACTATACGATGGCATCTTTCTCTTCCTCCTCGGCTTCTTCCAAAGAAAAAAAAAGGCAAGAAAGCTTCCAGTTTGGGCGGTCCAATCGACCCTGGGAACAATAGCGCCTTCTCCAGAGAGCTGCGCTGCATGATTTGATAAGGAAATCGGTAAGAATTACTTAATACTCCTTGATTTATTGCCAGATCCCAACTATAATGAACCATGAATCTTTCCCTGAAGAGGTGAAAGGCCGCTCCTGGACGGCAATCGCTCCCTTCTTCGACTCACGTACAGAATTTTTCGCTTTCCGATGCTACATTTCAAATCATATGTTGATGGATAGTCTTATTCAATATTTTACGAACGAATTTTGCGTTTACTGCAAGTTTTTGCTGGGGATTGATCAAGGCGAGTGGCATAACCTCGACTGCAGATACGGGGAACATTTTTCGGAGTGCAAGATCGTGGCTGCCCCGAAGCGCTCGCAGAAGACCAAAGGGTCGGGTGATTGAAATTGATGATAACCTCTTACGGAATTATTCCTAAACCTTTCAACAAAGCTATACAGGACACTTTCTGTAGTGCATTTATAGACATTGCTGTAATTCTAGATAGGGACAAATCCAAAACCATCGTGCTAAGAAGTCCTATATACGAGTAAAATAAGTCCCAAAGCGTATTTAAACCTTTTTAGACATGTTTCATTGTAACAAAACAGTAGTCACCCAACCTTCGAAGAAGGTTGTGAGATACTTTTAAGCTGGATTAAAGTCTACATGAGTTTATGGCTTACTAGTCACAATGCCGTGTCACAAGAGAGGAAGGGACATGCAGTATATCGTGTGTTCCCTCAGTGGATCTACGAACATGACGACAGCAAGTCGAGAAAGAACGGAAAAGTATATCAGTAGAAGTATTAAACCGGAACGAATTTCGATGAGCACATAAGAAAGATGCCGGCAAAGGCCCGGCCTTCGACCAGAGTAACCAATGGGGCCTGAGTCATGACATCCTGTAATACAGGATGTTAGATGAAAGAATTTGTAACATAAAAATTTCGAACATAACAATCGTCCATAACAGAAAAAGCTGGTAAATTTACAATTTTGAGTCCCTTTAATACATGACTGGTAAATTGTAGATAGTTTCACTTTGAAGTCAGTGTCAGCCCAAAAGCTTAGAGCGTGGTGAATTTCCTTGTTAACAATAGATGCAGTTTTAGAGCAATTCCAGTGCCGCGGTATATGGAACTAAACTCTTCACGAAAAAATATACACATTGCGGCAACAGCCCATATAGAGTCTCGGCTGCTCACTGGGAATGGGCCGTTTGGTTCGTCTACTGCCTGCTATCTAATCTACTCCAATCGTGTCTACTCGTTACTGTCTTCTGCTGCGCATAAGCGACTTGCTGCCGATTCTGCGGGTATTTGATGACTGGAAAAGGGCGACAATTGCTATCCTGGGAAAGATGTTACAAATATGGAACAGACGTTCTTCATCTGATGGTCGTGGCCCTTTGGAGGTCGTTAGGGATTTCCTATGCATCCAGAGGGAACAGGGGAATATAGTTTATTTTATTCTCCGTAGAGGCTATGATAATCTTTATGCAATTATTCAAGTATATGCCTCACGTCGCGTAATGGAAAAAAGCTGATATATCATAACTGCAGCGGCAGCATGCAGCGGCTTGAGTTCGGTTTCTCTTAACGAACGATTAATATCTCAACTTTACTTGATAACTTACTGTAATCGATTCGTGTATGTTAGTTGCACAAGTGCCCTTTTTAAAAATTTTCAACTCCGTGTCATAAAGTATAACATTGTCAATAAAATATTCCTACAAAAATCTGAAGCACAATTTGATGATTGTTGACGTGTCAACCATCGACTAACGTTTATCCGGATACGTGCAGCCGGATAGTGTATGCAACATCAGCCGGACAGAACACACCTTCCCATCGTCGTGGTTCGCTTGCAACAACCAACTTACCCGGACAAGCAGATGCGGACACACAGTCCACGCGCTGCTCCCAATACCGTAACAGAAGTCAAGGACCCTCTAGATGCGCCAATGAAGGTATAACCAGCTTTCTGCTCAGCTCCATCGGGCTATAACCAGGCGCAAAAAAATATTTCGGGTACTCACGTTTTTTCTTGGAGTCCTCAGGACTGTTGGGCTGCTGCTGCGGCGCCTGCATAAGCGCCTGTGTGTGCTGCAGCTGCTGGTGCTGCTGATGGACTTGATGCTGAGGAGCCATGGCCTGGTGCGGAGGAGACACCGGTACGTCCATGGTGATCATGAAGAGCGACTCTGGATCAAAAGCAGAGGCCGAAGTTACAAAATCGGCGGCCGTCGAGGTGCCGTAAAGCGAAGACGCCGTAACGGGCTGTAGGGTCTCCGTCGTGGTGGCGTTCAGGCAGAAAACGAAGGACTCGAGTGAACGAGCCTTCGTTTCCAGGAGTTTCTGCTGATAGAAGAAGCAAGGAAGGGTGTCGGGAGGCGGTCCGCTGACGCGCGGCGCGGAGGTTGCCGAGGTAGTGACGAGGGAAGCAGTTAACCTGGAAAGAAAGAGTATGTTCTTTAGAGATTATTAGCAAAGTTCTTGTTTGTTACCCTACGTCTACGAGGACCCTTTGGTTGTCTATCAAACAGTACTGTTTTCGAATACTGATAATATTACTATTCATTGAGGTGTTAAATGCTTTTAGGGTTGTAAGCCATCCTGTTAAAAAAAAATATATGTGAGCACAGAGAGAAAAAACATGCATCCTCCTGAGAAACAGTTTAAAATTACGAGAGCAAAAATGGTGTTTACAAAGGTGATATTGACCGCCATCATATGAAACAGAACGCAACTTCACGTCGCAATATTATTATTTTCATTCTGTCTATTATTATACTCAGAAGTTCAAGTCTCTGCTTCTTCAATAAAGGCGATATCACAGAAAAAGAAAGAAGGGACAAAGTATCATTACCATAGAAACGTGGAACTTGTGCATTACCCGAGGGTGTTCCCTTGCAAGAACAAACGCATAAGAGAACCGCGATTTGGAAAAAAAAGAGTATGAATTAAAAGAAAAAAAATCACCAGTAGGAGCATGAAAATAGAATGAAGCGAAGTGGCCGCGAAAGACACTCATGACGAAGGCCTAGTTGTTGCTCAAATATTTATGGGGACCCCCGAGGGTGCTGTTCCCACAAGACAGAATGGGTCAACCTAACTACATCACCTTATGGCCCATGGCCCATGCCATGCCCCCCCCCCCCCTGAGAGGGTAAGAAACCAACCAGGCTGCTTACCGGCATATTGCCTGTAATTAGGCAATATACTGACGTGTCGCGCTATAGTTACAGAGGTCCTACTTCTCTTTGCCATTTTCTTAACCTGGTTCAATAATTCCTACTCATATACTCGACGGTTCAAGAGTATACGTTCCTAGTAGCCGTAAGTAAATGTTTCGAAAACAAATAATAAGTTGTACAAAACGAAAAAGGCGTTTGAGAGGATTACCTGGAACGTTCTTGTTGACCACAAACCTAAGCTCATATGCTGCAGCAGAGATCCACAAACCTAAGCTCATATGTTGCAGCTGAGATCCACAAACCTAAGCTCATATGCTGCAGCAGAGATCCACAGACCTAAGCTCATATGCTGCAGCAGAGATCCACAAACCTAAGCTCATATGCTGCATCAGAGATCCACAAACCTAAGCTCATATGCTGCAGCAGAGATCCACAAACCTAAGCTCATATGCTGCAGCAGAGATCCACAAACCTAAGCTCATATGCTGCAGCAGAGATCCACAAACCTAAGCTCATATGCTGCAGCAGAGCTCCCCAGGCAGGTACGAACAAGTGCTGAGGTCGCTGCAGCCTAGCCGGCTAATTGTGGGCGTGAGGCTAGAGATAAGGGACTGGCACGCTGATAAGAGAGGCCTCTTTAAAACTTTCATCTGCAGTGAGGAGCACTCGATGCAAGAATGCGCTAAAACGCCGAGCGTTAACGTCAGGCGGGCTGGGGAGTACGCAAGTCGCACGTCCACTATTGTAAACATCCGGGAAAATAAGTATTGCGATTGCTGTAAAAGAAACTGGACCTTATATGGTTTCAGTTTTGTTAATTAGGTTGGCTTGAGCGTATTACCATTATAGTCAGACTTATTGTTACCGATGAATGCCCAGTCCATACGTCCAAGTTAGTACTATATTAAAAGTGGGTATTAATGTATTAGTGTGAGTTTATTACGATACTGCGAGCCTATTACTATTGCTACAAATCAGGCCTATCATTATTACAGCTGAATTTTAGTTTTAGTTTCTATTCCAGAACAAATGGGCTTTAATGTAATCGTTCATCCTCATTGCAATGTTTTGAGTTATTGTTATTATTATAGGAAGGTCAAACATATTTTATTATGAACTTTATAATATTATTGTTGAAGTAACTGTTAGAATTAAAAGTTCAATGAAATAATTAGAGCGTAATACTTTAGTATTTACACACGTACACTATTAGATTATTGGATATTTTAAGACATCATTATCCTAAAAATACACTATGCTAGCCGATTCCAAAAGCCATAAATATTACTATAATAGATTGAGCCCTCATAATCTAGTTTACTTATTACCATAACTGAAATTTGATAAATAAATGCGCACTACTTTGGCTGAACTCTCAGTATATGCAAAGTACTATACAAGTCAAGCAGTGTATGTTGAGACTTAGGGCTACTGCTGCCCAGTATAGGGATTTCACCGACTAGTAACTATTTTTTTCTTCTTTAAACAAAAATCTGTAAAAAAATTGAGCAAGGAAGATTCGCCACATTTCTGGAGTTAGATATACATACATGAAAAATTATGGTACAGCGACACCACTCAAGGAAATATAGGCTACCTATAAAATCTAAAATTATTTTTTCACTCCTAGTTTAATCCTCCCTACCCATCGTACACACTGTGACACAAATAGAGGGTGGAAAGAAGGGACATAGCATTCGGCAAGAAACGTGGAACCCATGCACGAGGTTGTTCTCAGACAGGATCAATGCGCCTGGGAACAGCAAATCCTAAAAAGATGAAGAACAGAATAAAATATCACCAACGTATAAGTGTTAGAGATTTTCTATATTTGGTGATCAGTTACCGTTTCTAACTTCACCTTTCACCGCGGAGATTGAAAACGTCAATTCATTAACTTAGCCTAGTTTGCAACGTGACTGAAGGGTCCAGACTGAGGCATCACCCTTATAGTCATTATCAAACACCTACTGACGAACATATGTATGCCTGTTCAGGTAGAGTTGTACCTCAGGTGCGGACATAGCATTTGCAAGCCCAGGTAATCTTCCAAGTAAATAGTGCTATGTTATTGCACCTCTACAACCTGCTAATGTCCTCAGGAACCACTTGGTCACTATTTTCATATTCAAATAGCGTTATTCCTATGATAAGAGATAGTTAATAGGGAAGTTAACAAGTTAACATGTGCAGGGTATTTGTGCTGCACACAATATTGCACCCGGGGCTTCAAGAACAAATAAAAGAACAATAAAAGAAAGAACAAGCAAGACAACACGCACCAGTATCACCCTTGTGTCCACCACACCAATATCATCAATCTCCTTGGCAAATAGAATGCACTTACATGGACGTGAATGGCTCTCATTTTAGGGGTAACAGACCCCTGTGACCTTAAGCGAACATCAGCTTTTGTTACACCTAAGATACTGGAATTCTTGGCACGAAAGCGGAGTGTTGGACTTGCTTCCTTGTGGATTAGAACTTGAGTGGACGCAGTCGGTGTGGATGTTGAGATGTGGAAACTATTTTTAATGGGAAACCACAGTGAAATGAAATTTTATGCCGGTATGAGAAGCACAGAGTTAGACTTTCAGGAGACTGAAAAGAACAAAATATTACGGTGGCTTGGCAATCAGCAAGAGAATTTTTTTATATACGGAAGCGAAGTAATTTTACGTTGGCAGGGAAAACTTATATGAAACTCATATAAACTTAGTGTTAGATCGTAGGAAAGACAAGTGCTGGCGCAGTTTCTTGAAAAACTAAGACTGAGTGTTTTAAACACTGAGAAACAAGGATACTGTTAACGATTGCACAAAATAACGGAATGGGATCTAACAGTTAACCTAGCTGATGCTATACTTTCTGCAGCCCAAAACTGCGTACTGCCAATCTGACCTACGCAACCAAGTGCTTGCTGACAATGCGAGAATTCGATCTCTAAGAACTTATTAGCTCTCGAGATTCAGGTTAGATTCGTTAACTAACCTTATCTATTCTATTAAGTCTTGGAAGAAACGGCGGTTCCATACAGATAGTGAGTGGCTTGTTGGCTAAAGCGCAGACGCATTTTGGAAGTCGTGGCTGCACAAGTCGTTATGTCGTGAGGCTGATATCGGATGCTCCTCTCTCAGATCAATTTCAGAAAAAAAATCATACCGAGATACCCATCTGAAATTTCTCTTTACTAGTACGGGATCGTGAACTTTTCACACCGACGAGGTTGTTGTTGGCTTCTAAAACAAGGATGTCTGATTAGATTTAATATCGGGCTTGAGTACCACCCTGCGGCCATGGTGGCGGACCATCCCAAGCGTTGATCTCCTTTACAGGGAACATCATTTCCCTAACGAAGTCATTAAGGCTGTGGAATAAGCACCCCCTCGAAATGGCGTCTTGATGGTTTTCGCCGTGGCTCAGCACACCTGAAAGTCTCACGTGCTCCAGAGCTCTCGTGAGTATAAATTCGAAGTGGACAAGAGCTCGTGTAGCTCCGGCTGTCTCCCGCGTTGTTTCTGGCTTGAAACGAGCACGGCCAAACTCCGGCGTTCTTCTGCGGGACCAACTGCTTTTGGCTCCAAATTATAGTTGCGGGTGTAAAGCTATGCCACAGTTGCCGTTAACCTGGACGTGGCATGCTTCCTCTTGCATTTGTAGCCACTGCTATTGCGTTTAGTTATTATTGGAGGCGTAAAACAAAGCCACAGTTGTCGTTTAGTTAGACGTGGCATGCTTCTTGTGACATAGTTCTTCTTCGATTTGTAGCCACTGCTATTGCATGGGTTCAAATATTAGTAGTTTGTGAAAAACTGAAATACAATCGCCGGTAAACTGAACTGGGAATAGGTCCTTTTCTGGAGGTGCATCTACTAATTGTGCTTTCATAGTAGAACTCCTTGTGCCAAGCAAACTCACTGTCGGTAAGCTATACTCTAAGATTTCTCATTTGTTTTGCCCACCGCTCTGCACAGGTGTCAAGTCACACAAAACATACTCAGAACTTTATGTATACGACCTAACCTTCTCATCTTTTTCAAGCAAGCGTTGTAAGTCTACATTTAGGCCACTGATTCCAATAACTTGGACTTGCAAGGCGCTTGTACTGCCACATTCTTCCGATCCTCTAACCGCCTTTGCTCCCAAACCTAACTAACGGAAGCAACAAAAAAGAAGTTAACCAACGTAAGTGAAGGATTGTTTTTACAAGCTCTCCAGAAGGACCTCAAGTTCAATTTGCATTCGTGTTTTCACATCAAACTTTGGTCGTGGAGGCAACCAGAGCTCTTGAATATTAATGTTCTTCTGACCCTGTCGATCTTGTGACCAAAACTAGGCAATGCGATTCGTGTGTGTGCTCCGTGACCGAGGGCGATAGTCTTACGCTTGGGATTTCCTTAGTTTTCCAAAAGCGCACGAGCTTTTAAAGTCATTTCTAAATGTTTATTCATTTTAGTTTACCCTTTTGCTATGCCACAGGAATCATTTTGACGCTTTACTTTGATTTTAGCAATTACTAAAAAAAGGTTTTAGCAAAGACATTAGCACCAAGATGAATTTTCATTTTTTGTCAGTGATATGTATATCACTGCATATGAGCATATCTTTGGGTAGGTAATATTACAGGTCTTCTAAAACCTCACCAGCAACATGATATGATTAAGAATTCTTCTATCAGGATTATAAAAACTTATAAGTGGAAGCGCAATACATGGAAATTATAGGCGTTAACATTACACACTGTTCCCATCTGGGCCTAATAGCAACAGTGGTAATCAAACGGAAGTTTACCTTTGACTGATACGTAGAAGGATTGTAGGTTCTGAATTAATATAGTTAGCAAACCCTATACACCCAATAGATATTGCTCGTAGGAGTAACCATATTATATACCGAAATTGGTACAATGAGCGTTAATGGATTACGGAGTTAGTCACTGTTGTAGGTGATTGAAAGAGAAGAAAATCAAGGGACATACACAGAGTAGGTGAGGAAATGTGTGGAACCAGCGTATGAATGACGACTCGAACCACAGAGAATAGGAGCACAAAGTCGGGAAAGAAGGAAAGACTGGGAGAAAATAAAATATCGTCAGTAGAAGTAGGAAGATCACTGGGCTAGAAAGCTGTATGTCCTGAGGGCCTAGCAATAGAGCTAACGATGTAGCTGCACACTGCTTTCGTGAGTTTACGATGCAGAAGCGCAATATCGGCTAGAACAATAACGTCAATGGCGGCCGTTTTGGAAAGCGTTCTGATTTTGAATCCTCATGAAGGTTAAGAAATGCTTGCTTATAGGGTCAGCATCATTGAAGTTACCACATACGACCACTTGCCCGGTAAAATCTTAATGCGCTAAATGAGGCAACCAAGCCCACTCCCATTTGTTCAAAGTTTTTACACAAGTAAAACCTCCTTTTTTCTGAATAATTTTACGTCAGGAAAAAGACTAATTTTTAAACAAACACCATTGGGCACTTTTGGGCCAAAGCAAGTCGCACCGGCTGCCGCAAGAGCAAGCATTAATGCCTGGCAGGAAGTTCGCATTTCGAAATTGCGGCAAAAACTAGCAGGAGATTGACTAATGGAAGCTAAGAGCGCAACTGCATATATTACCAGCACGAATAAATGGGCAACTTACGCTATGCTTGTAAGGAAAGTACGCAGACATGGAGCCAAAGAGAGAGTACACTGCACGATTTACCTTAATGTGTTATTGCGTTGTTACTCCTGTGACACGAAACGAAGATACATACACAGATGAGGAGACAGGGGACACATATCGACTGTTTACAAGAGTCCATTTAAAGGTAATTGCAACTATAGTTTACTATTACGAAATACATAACAGTGAACTAAAAACAAATGGGTGGGTGAAGCTAGACATCCGACTTTATGCACGAAACGAATCTTGTAGAAAATACATACAACACACAGTCTTTTGTATTGATTACCTGAACGGTTACATTGCAAGCGGAATATATACCTAATAAGGTGTAAGTATAATGAAAAGGTACCTATATATTAACGATAGTGAGCATCAAAGCGCATAAAAGCTAACTCTTAAAATAGATATATATTTTTACCATATTAAGTAGAGAATGTACGGGATCTGGATAATGTCACTAGTGGAGATCTGGATAATGTCACTAACTAGTGGAGATCTGGATACTGTCACTGGTGCATAGAAAATTCGTGACGTGTACTCACAATTTGCCATCTTTTACCTACACAGCGAAAACCTAATAATTAATATTATTAATATTGAGAGTATATCGCAGTACTTATAATTATGCATGACCTCAAGTTAGACGACTTTACGCAAAGAAGAGGTTCGTATAAAGAGAATCTTGGTAACATCAACTGGACAGTTCACCTTATATTTGGGCCAAGGATCGTATGGAGAGCACACATGGAGATCTGGCCAGATTCTTATGATGCATCCATCAGCGACAAAATTCATCTTCGATAGTTGCTGGCGATTTGAAGATTTACGACCAGGAGAAGTGCATGAGAAGGGTAGAAAGCAATGGAGGAAAAAAGTAAGAAAAAAGACATGAAGGTGATTAGCTAGGAGGTCCTAACTTCACCTTGGCACGCACCTCCCTGGTCAGAACGCGTGTTCGCAAGATGCACTCGCTGGTATAGGAGGGCTTCGCTTTAATTACGACATGATAACTTGGCTACACGGGGCGTGGGAATGGGCATTTGGCAACATTAAGATGCCTCGAGATGGTTGCGGTAATTTTGGTTCATTTACGAAGATTTGAAGCGCAGCAGCCGACGCATGGATGGAGAGATGCAAAAATACAAACATTGCATGCCGAGGATTTGATGTTCGCAGCAATAAAAGAAAAACAGCCTCAAGTGCGGCATTTGGTATGAAGAACATTAGGAAATGCAACATTAACTGTGGGATTTCACGGGTGAGATCACGTAATAAAACCGTTCTTGAATACGAGATTGAATGTTTGTAGCAATAACACGATCAGAGAATTTCTCAGCATGCATTTTATAGCTAAATGCATTACAGTGAAAAAGATTTCCATACGAGATTTTATGGCTACAAACGGAAAAATAATTTCAAGGAAAAACTTGTTGACATGAAAAACTATGAGCACATCAGATTCAATTGGCAAGTAGGCTAAGGCAATAAAAATACATTAATCGCACTAAACTATGAACTTTACAATAGCTACAGCAAAAAGCACTGCGATGGATATCAGTGAAGGCACGAGAAACGGCGCGTTTATTCAGTTTTATGAGATTATTTGTGAAGTCTTAATTATTCCTTTGACAATACGTGGTACAAATTATACAGAAATTTTATACAAAAAGCTTTCAAATACTGTTCAATCTAGAAAAGTTTTCATCGAACAATTTTCTGAAGTTATCATGATGTGACAAATCCTGGAATGTCACAAATCCTGGAATGTGACAAATCCTGGAATGTGACAAATCCTGGAATGTGACAAATCCTGGATGTGATAAATCCTGGATGTGACAAATCCTGGATGTGATAAATCCTGGAATGTGATAAATCCTGGAATGTGACAAATCCTGGAATGTGACAAATCCTGGAATGTGACAAAGCCTGGAATGTGACAAAGCCTGGAATGTGACAAAGCCTGGAATGTGACAAAGCCTGGAATGTGACAAAGCCTGGAATGTGACAAATCCTGGAATGTGACAAAGCCTGGAATGTGTCAAAGCCTGGAATGTGACAAATCCTGGAATCATCGTTGCTATTTATCACTTCTGTGAGACGACTTGTGTTAAGACGGTCAACACCTTGCACTGAATTCTCGTTAATAAGTCAATCCGATCCTGGACAAGGCCAAACTCCCATTGAAGTCAAATATAACCGATGTCTAAATGAAGGAGAACTGACGACTAATGTGAACGGTGAAGTATATTATATACTCAGGTCATGCATTGAATTACCGTCGACATGTCCATGCATACAATTCTGGACGAGGCAAAACGTTTAATTCCTTCCTTCGCAACCTTTGATGATTAACATGGACCGCTGCATTAGCGGAAGATGCAAATTTTGGCGTAGGTTAGCTCTGAGAAATGCCAAAGCCCTCGATTGCGGACCGACGCAATTTACTTTCGGAGGGTCGAAGACGAAGAAAACTTTCATCAAGCGAATGCCAATTGCCGAGGTGCGCTGGCCAAGAGACCGGATTTTTATGCCATCAGAAGCTATTATGTTAAACTGCCACATTTGTGGCGATAAAATCAGTGACCTGAAAGAAAAAGTCGAACTATGGAGAACATGTCCGCGGCCCTGAGGCTCGTGCCAATAGCTCGTCAGGTACCCCGAGAAAAAGCCTTTTCCTGTCATCAAACCCTAGTTATGGCTTCTTGTAATTCGAAAAGAAGCATCTGTTGCAATTTAGAAGCGCAATCTTGGAGTCTTTATTAATAACTTGGTCTGAGGCATGGACGGTCCGCAGACGTCAAGTTCTGATGCGCTCGGCCTTTGTATCCGCGCCTCTGGGAATGAATAATCCAGGCAGCCAGTCTTCCTAACCTCAAATTGTGCACAACGGCAGCTTCCCGTTGGCTTCTTCGCTCTCATACAATGGACGACCCCCAGGCTCTTGGACAAATTACGGTTTATCTGACCAGAGTTTCCCTCCAGTTATAATAATTCTGATGTAAATTATTTAGTTCAACTTTGAAATAGAACACGCAGCTGTTCTGTTGCAGAGTTACGCGTTGAGCAGAGTATCTCTATGGTTGTATCGTTTCTTATAAAATACCTTGTTTTTCCTTAACGGTCAAAGCTGTTATAACGCCTCAAAACAACTGTTTTAGGTCGAATGATTATCTAGCTATATTAATTCCGATGTAAATTGTTTATTTCACATTAAAGACAGAAAAGAGTTGTTAATCCGCAGCATCACTGTATTGATTTGAGTATCTCACTACTTATATCACTGTAACTCTTACATAATGTCATTTTAAAGATAAAACACTATTGCTTGTCACAATTATCTTGGAAATCAGTACAGTTTCCCGCACGTTGTATTATTAAATCCGATACAGCTTTATTTTATGTTAGAGATTATAGAAGTGAGTGTCAAAAAAATGCCCGTCTATTTTGAGTTTACAATGTTTGCGTCAGTTACGTCACTCTTGAGGACCAAGTGGCATTTACGTTACAAGAAAAACTCAATTACAAGAGACACCAAAAGTCTGGAGTTAAGAACTGAAACTTAATAGAGTTTCCTGACAAGATTTTACTTACTTCTGAACACTAACCATAATTGCTACTTTAGAAAATCAAACGCCGTTGACAATTGTATATTCCAGGCTAGTGCATGGTGCTGTTATGCTGTAGCTATTCATTTTCGAGTAATAAAATATTTGTTGCAGCCGAGCAAAGACAAGAAAATTAAAAAAAACTTTTAATATTGTTATTACTGAAGTTAAGTGAAATATTTAATATTACCATTGCACAATTTTAATGTCACAAAGAGAAAGGAACGAAGAATAAGTAGAATGTTGTGTAAAAGATCCTATGCATGGGGTAACAATGAACCGGAAAGAAGAGGAAGAGTAACGAAATCATTATCAGTAGAAGTGTCATGATTAAAAGAAACGAGTTGGACTAGACTGATATGATGCACGGAATGTTTATTAATGAAGGACCCACACCACGCGAGACATGGACTTAAGTATGGTGTCCTCGGAGAATCACAACATTGTCTACTTCTACTTATATACACCGCACGAGTCTACGAACTGCACTTAGCGCTCTCGTACCTTAAGCCACGTGTTACAACGAGCAGAGTATTAAAGTCCTGGAATGAAAGTTCCGTGTGCTGATTTTTCACCGGAAGCGCATTACACAATGTGCCCAATCCTACGCAACTACCCTAGAAGAGAAAAAAAAAACTTATGGTAGAACGCGGCACTGAGTTCCATTTACTAATTTCGCCGGGCCAAAGGAATGAGCTTCGAAATCCAATTATTCATAAGAAAAATATAAAACTTAAGCAGTCGGCCAGCTTAAAACATCTTCCCTTATTCTCAGGGACTCGAGGACTGCATTTCTTCTATTGATCGTAGCGGCGATACATATCTTGCTAGCACATTAGCATGCCACTGTCGGCATCTCACTTAGATCATATTCAAACGGTGCCAAAGTTTAAATGCCGAGCTATGGGATAGCTCAGTATTAGCTTTTTGCCTACCTGTTAAGATAACTCTATTAACAAAGCACAAAACGACTTTACATTAGGAAATTGGAGTGGCACGTTGTAGTTTTGGGCAGTAATTTTTGTTACATTGCGGTTACAGTATTCATACTTCATGTCTTTCTATCGACAGCAAACGTCTGATCTACAAAAAAGACACATAGGAGGTCAAACCGAAACGAACTCATTGATGAGAACAGAAACTGGGAAAGAAGAGGAAGAGCAACAAAGGATAATGAATAGTAAAATCAGTGGAAAGTTTGCACGAAAGGAGAGGAGTCTCGAAAGCCTGGCTTAACCCTTTGCCTCCTGAAATTCAGATAACATTTTTTTCACTTTTTTTTGTTAAATTTATGAAAAATAGGTTAGTTAAACACATCTGCGAAAAAAATTAGTTTTACTTGCAAAAAACAGTATTTTTTGCATCGGCTACTACAGATGCCGTCAGTGTCTTGGGTAATTTACATGATGCATAGTTTTTGTATAGGGAAAAATAGAGAGTGGCATCTGATGACGCCGTCAGGAGGTAAAGGGTTAAGCTAAAACGTCGCTGCGTAACTCCCCATGACATAACGTGGGCAATAAGGTCTAAAGATCATTTTATACTTTTCATCATAAATGGTAATCAATTTCACTCTCTTTGCAGACTCACTAAAAGGAAACTGACCACTTGCTTCTAAATTTTAGGTCAAAAATAGTTGTTTAGCGACAGTGCATCTAGATGATGCCGCGGGCGGCGCCAACGGTTGAGTATACGAAAAACTTTTCTCTATTATTATTCGCACACTCCATTTAAATAAACTTAGCGAAAAGTGAGCGTACCATTGCAAATATGCTACCACTAGTATTGAATGTTGCTGCAACTGAATTTTGATTTATCCTTGCACTGTATGACTTGATCTTACCTCTCCATAAGGAACTACGAAGTGCTGCATGTCGAGCGGTCAGACCATCGCCAAGGAATACAGTAATAAAATACGGAATGATAGGTAGACACTAGGTGAAGTGACATCACCAAAGTTTGATCATCTCTTCCTCGTGATATTCCCAATAGTTCATGTAAATTTCATTAAAATCTGTCATTTTCTTTTTGAGTTATGTTGCTAACAAACAGAAGAAGAGGCAAACCCCGGTGAGAATAGTATACCCTTTGCGGAGGCAATTACACTATTTGGTGCATATGTGTCGAAACTCAAAATGTGCAGTGTGGAAAAACTTCTGCTATTGCGTTGCACGAGCAAATAAAATTCTCCTAAATTTTCACTCCAATATAACCAATCACAATGACCAGCATAGCCGCAGGAAGCATATTTTCTAAGATCCAAAACACAAGCTGAGAACTCAGTTACGCTTCCATCTCTGTTTTCAGGTCCTTCTCATTACGTAAATCCGGTCAACGTAAGTCCCTACCACTACTTTGCTACAGATATGTTCTTCAAGAGTAACACATTACCACCGAAGAAATTTCTCCACGTTGCTATTTGAAGATCATGCCTAAATTGAAGCATTTAATTTAACGATACTGCAAGCTATACTTGTCGTTGCTATGCCCTCACCCTAGGCCCCCATAACACATTCAATGTACCAAGCCATTGGCTACCCCGATCATGCTTGGGCGACAGCGATATTACTCGAAAATACATGACAAAAACTGGGTAAAATGAGGAATACGAACCACTAAACACGGGGTCGGCTACCGCAAAGTAAGAACTAATTTACAATATTATTTATATACCCAAATGAAGGAGGCCTTTATGAGGTGCTTACAGCTTAGCAAACTACCTTTAGCGATGGAACCTGTACTTTTGAGGCATTTTGTTGAAGTTAACAAGTAGATGATGGGTTGGTCTCACATGATGCAGTTGTGGGAAAATGTGGGACACTAGTGAAGTTAGCAATAGCATTGACAGAGCTTCTTGACTGATGCGAATATAATAAATTTGTGATATAAATGAAGCTCATAATGACATACCACACTTTTCTGGTCAATTCAAGTAAACGCTTGCAAAGTAAATAAAAGTTTATTAAATAAGTGAATGCTTATTTACGATGCCGGTGAGTGAAGTGAAGAATAATACTGACGTAGCTTTTTAAGCGAAGCACATACAAATTTGTGATAGAAATACAGTCCGCAATGAACTTGCTGTTCTTTTCTAGTAGTGTGAATCTATGATTTGGAGAAGTAAGTCAAGTTCGCAACAAAATCAGACACAGGTTGTTTGTTTGTTAATGCACACAAGTTGAAGTTTAAGCAGATATATATATATATATATATATATATATATTTGGTATGCACGAGCTATGATACACACTGATAGACAAACATGGTTATTATGAGGATTTTCGTAATACGAACATAAGTTTTTCATACAAAGAATGCTGATACTGGGTAAAGGATGCAGGATTATTTGGCCTATGTTAAGATGACTGCGAGAATAAGATGCATCAGTAGAGAGTTAATAATTATTCACCTAAAAAAAAAAATTTTTGCCCCATTCTGAAAATTAAAACTGGAAAACTTTCACGAAGTTTATTCGAAATTTTTAGAAGATACAAGTACTGAATGGATAAGTTTGCTTCAAAAAGTTTGTGAGATTTTGGTAGTACAGGGGTTTGAAACAAAAAACTCTGTCTTTCTTTGCATTTTCTGAAATTGTAATACATACATATTACCACTTCTACTGAATGATTTAAAGTAGATATAGACTCGTTTGAAAATTTACTAAAAATTTCTTTTACAGCCAATACTGCATCATTGTTCGTTTTAACTGCATCTCTATCTTTTTTCTTCTTTAGATAAAATTTTAATTACGAAGCAAAATCAAGCTTTCAATTCCAGCACAATCAAAACAATGAAAAAAGTGTGTTTGCAATAGGAGGTGATGCAGCAACGTATAAGTTTGCACACGTATGATACAGAAAATAACTAACTTCCCGGCAGGCAATATTTGTACGGTCAGAGTAATGCAGTCTCTCTACATAATAAACAAAACAGAAGCCAGGCCAAGCAGCCACAGCCTTTCATGCAGACTACCTCCGTGGATGTCTATACCCTCTCATTAAACCCCGGCTTGCTTCTCATTTCACTCATTCCAGGTAACAACAGCATTTATAAAACAATAAAATATAATCTTCTGCCCCAACAGGGAAAGTGGACGCAATGAAGCGGCCTGGGGCGAGGCTGGATCGTCCCGCAAGCAAGCTATAGGACTCCGAGCCGATCCCAAGAGATTGCACAGCGTTTGAAAGGAGCAACTGGCCCCAAACTTGGAAACTCTTCTTCACGGCTTCTGGGGGTGTAGAGGATGGGTGACGAAGCGCAAGTTTTTCAGCCAGTAATTGCGTCACTACAGCTAGGTGAAGTGAATCGAAAAAGCGGCCATCTAGGCAACAGTGCCGTGTGTGTGTCGGCTATGTCTGTTCGAGGCTGATGCAGTCAAGGTTGTGCCTAGAGGGTCTCGGCTCAGTGTCATACACCTGTCTCTCAAGGTTGTTAGTTGCTGTGAGCTATAGGTTTGCGTAAAAAATCTAATTTCAATTAATTTTGTTTATATGTATGTTTGTTTATATATATATATATATATATATATATATATATATATATATATATAGAACAAGCGCATTGTGGATAAAATTGGTGAGAACAAAAATCTATGGAACTATAATTAGCACAGTGAAATGATTATGTCACTATCTCGATAGTTTCAACTGCAACTATCGTACGAGTTGAGCATTCATTGTACTGAAAAACCTATTAATGAACTGTTAGTGTCCCTACCAAAGCAATATTTCAAAAATTTTGCAGAACAGTGTCCTCGAAATTCATACAATATGAGGATACAATTTTCGGTCATAGTTCCTAAATATAAATTTAACTTTATTCTGTTCCCACAGCTATACCTAACACAAAGATATTCTCAGCAACTTTTAAAATTACTAAATTACAAATATTAGGTGAAAGAAGTCCATCGCTGGCGTCGAAAAATTTTCAGCAGCAGAAGCCAAATTGATATTTTGCAAGCGGCGTCAAGAGCCGTTCGGTGAGCAGCAAAGACAAGTTTTCTCCAGCACGCTTGCCTGAGAAGAAGAAAATATTTGCAATAAAGTGTCTTCACAGGGGAGTTGATTCATGTTTATCGTAGAAGTGAAGCCCGACGACCGCTGGGTAATGACCCCTAGCAAAAAGGAGCATTTAATAATGCTGCCGAGGAACACATTAACAGTTGCAATGCCCAAGGGCCATCACGTAATCCTTTTTTCTGGACATTCGTGGAAGAGAAACCCGCGGTAGCAGCTGTGAGGGGTGTATTGTAATTGGACTGATATAAACGCATGGCGATGGTCAGGAGAGAGAGAGGCTGGGCAGTAGAGAAGTAAAACCTGTCGGCTCTTTGAACATTTTTATGCGTTGGTGGCGACTGCCATGTAAGAGCTGGGGGGCGGCGCAGGGTTTCGCGCAAATTGCGCGCATTCTTGTAGAAGACTTGCTTAGTTGCGTAAGTACGGGAGATCGGGCCAGCAGACAAATGATGTGGGTATTGGTGAAGGCAAGTAGGGAAGTTTTCAAGAGTGCTGAAATAGTGTGACCTACTCGGGAGTCAGCTAGGTGCGTACCTCTAGATAGGCAAGGGTACGTTCGATCGGACCCTGAAGCTAAGCCTTCGAGGTTAAACTTGTTCGAATTTTCAGGCCGGTGCGCTGGCTTCGACCCGCCCAGTTGAGTTGCACGCATTGACTCTCAATTTGTCACCACTGAGACTTCTTGAAACTCAATTTTTCTCCATAAAATGGAGTTTTTGAGCTCAACGCAATTGCGTTGATTTTAACACTTTCAACACGTTTCAAAGCGATAAATCTAAAGCTTCTATCTAACGTTTCTGAGAAGTTAAGCCTCGAAGGCTTGATGTTAGCGCCCAGTCGAACATGCCCTTAGGCTTCTATTCCAGGAGAATAGAACCTATTCCAGCTTAGTACAGCTTTTCTTAACCAACGTCACACATTCTAACAATAGCTACCTTTACCTAACACATATTTTGAGGCAGGCCGGGACCGTATTCAACGGCTGTGAATACATACAAGTTTTGTGTCAGAATTACTGCTTTATGATTTAATAAGTTACTAAATTTATGTTACTCGCTATATTGCTAGGCATTTGCTCTCAGCGACGTCATACGTCTGGTAGTGTCCGTGCTGGAAGCCTGCCTGTTTGTATATCGTCTCTGGGATAAATAAATCAGCTGTCAGCAGTGAAGGAAATAATAAAACGCAGTTACTCAATCGGAAACTTATTGGCATTTATCCGAAGTTTTCGGATTCCTTTCACTATTAACTCCGATAAAAACCTATGAATTTCCGATTGAGTAACAGGGTTTATTTGTTCCTCCATGAAAACCCAAAATTTCTTTTCCTGAGTTTAAGGTTTCGAGAGCATTTATGATGAGAGAAGTTATGCAATGAAGTCAAATCAGTTAATGGTGGGTTGGAAACTAAGTTTTTGCCCGTCTTTACATTCCAATTGTTAAAAAAACGGCAAGAACTTAGTTTCGAAACAAATATTAATTAATTTAAATTTTCGTGCTTAGCTCCTAAATAGGTCCTATAGGGCTGATTTACGTGCACATGAATACATTTTCTAATTAAAATTGAAACCTCAGCAGTCCAAACTTTTATACGGTGATGTAAAACGCGTCTGCTGGCAATGAAGTTCAGTAAGTCAGTGCTGGTAATGAGTGAGCAACAAACTCAACAAGAGCACTGAGAGCGCATACCTTCGCCAAGCGAGGCAACGGTAGCAAAAAATTCATATTGGCTCCGAAAGCATAATTTTCTTTGCATCAACTCGAAAATCTAATCATTTGTGCCTTTTGATAGTAATAACAGCTTGCGCAATTTTCTTCAAGGTCCGTTCATAACTTTTTGAGTTATACTGCTAACAAACGTTGTGACAAACATGAACCAAAAATACGAACGAACAAACCGACATGCACCAAAATTTAATCATTTATGTCTTTTAATATTATTAACAACCACTATAAATTTCACAAAGATCCATTCATTATTTTTTGAGTTATTGTGCTAACAAGCACAAAATTATAAACAGTGACAAACGAACGAACGAACGAACGAAGAAATGGATAATTATCAAAATTTAGTAATTTACTCTTTGTTAAATACCTAACAACTCATGCAAATTTCATAAAAATCCATCCATAACTTTTTGAGTTATGGCATTGAGATAAATGAGGCAGACAAACTAACGGATGGACATATCTTCACCAAAAGTTAATCATCCTAACATACCTAACAATCCCTGTATATTTCGTCCAAATCGGCTTATAACTTTTTGAGTTATCTTGGTGACACACAGACAGAGGGACAGACAGACAGACAGGCAGGCAAACAAACACAACGGAAACATAACCTCCTCGGCGGAGGTAAAAATGGAAATACCAAGGGTGGAGCATAGCCGAGCATGATGAATATAAGTCAAAGAAGAACAAAAAACAAGGGAAGCATATATGGATGTGGAAGGGAGTATAGCCGACCCAGAAAAATAGACGCCTCGAAAGCTATGATAACCTACACACCATAGGTTATCGAATCGCTTTCGGGGCTTCTTTTTCTGTGTCCACTTCCTTTTATGTTCTTGCTCTTGCAGAAGATTTATCAAACTTTCCTTACCACGGAACGGGCAAACCCAACTAATCTAGTTTTATGGACCTATCCTGCGTCCACCCCCTTCTGCATCATAGGAAAAATTATCGTAGTTGCATCACATCTAGGGATACAATGATACAATAAAGTCTGAGGCTTATTTTTTTTCTATTTTGAAATTCTTTAGCCGCAGCGTACACTGCCATCCAATGAGAGGAAGAAAAAAGGGTCATATAGAGCAACGTGGAACCCACGGACGGAGGATCAAACGCGCGTTGGAGCCACAAGTCCGAAAAGAAAAAGAAGAACAGGAGAAGGAATCATCAGGAGTATGCAGGCAGCAAGTAGGTATGAACAATTAAATGTCTCCCCGGAGGAGCTATGGAGCTCCCCTGGGGACGCTGCTCCCCATAGCATAGGACGAGATGGTACAGAAGAAGAGAAAATGAAAGCTGAGATAATGGGAAAAAGAAATCATAAGAGATAAGTGGGTCAAATGCAAAAAAAAAACTTAAATCGATACTACATTGTACATCACTTAGACAAAAACCTTTCACTCACATAAAGCATCTGTGGCCAATAAGCGAAGCAGTCTATCCAATCACCACAGTGTTGGCTTCCTTTTAAAAAACGACCATCATTCAACATCATCATTACAATTCAATTTATTGCGACTCACTACCGCATCGAAGAAGCAAGCGCTAAAACCAAACACCAATTTCATAAGTGTTCAGTGAACGCTCGTCCCTTGCAGGTTCAAAAGTTCAATCATTGAAGCAGCAGTAATGGCCTAGTCTAACAGGCTGCCGAAGCACGAAGAGCTATATCAATTCACTTTATACTTACAGTAATGTTAACTTCCTTGACTAGAGCTTAACAGTGTATAAATTTGGCTGTTATTTTTAGTTTCAGTAGCTGCAGAAGCACGAAGAACAATCCAGTTCGTTGTATACTCTTATTTGCAGCAATTTCAATTGGTTGAGATGGCTTGGGCAGAGTATAGTTTGAGGTTCCTTTCATTCATTTATAGAAACATTTATTTTTTATTTTGAACTTACGAGTTGAACTGGCTTCTAGTTTTCATTTATTTAATAGTATGAGGTGTTGCTTCATTGAACATATAATCTATTGTAAACAAACAGAAAATTACAGCAAACTTCACTACGTTAACACGAGTGGCGGTAATATCTAGCGGCAAGTCCTAAGATTTACGAAATTGGTCAAAATGAAGTCTTGGAGAAAGTACGTGTCCTGTCTTAGGTTAGGGGAAGTCTCGCTTCCTAAGGTTATTCTTAAAAATCGTCACAGTCTAAACTATATAGGAATTCCGGACGTCTTTCCATTGTGCCTCCTATGCATCTTTAATTTTTTATACAGTTACTTATAATCACTCATTTGTTCTCTTCCTTGCTTTTTTGTTTACCATGCGTAAGCTGCTTATTTTACCTGATATACTACGTGTGTCGTCTTGTTTACTCTTGGGATCGCAGGTGGTGTTCTGGGCAGTTAAGGTGAAATTTGGAGTTTGATATTAATATCAGTAGATCGTTCATGCGGACCTTCTTTATGCCCTTTGTAGAGGACGTTTTTATGAACAGCATTTCTTTAATGGCCCTTAGCCTATAGAGATCTACAAACCTGCTAAAGTAGAGCCGATTGTATTTAGTAAGATGTCTCAAACTTACATTCCTCGAGCGTAGTCGTATAAGATCATTAGCGACTGGTTGACTAACAAAATAGATGTAAATTACATGTGTTCAAATAGAACGAGCCAGTAAACTAACTATACATTTATATGTATGCCTCAGCAAAGCATATAAATCTCAACTTTATCATTATTCAGAGAGGCAACCGCCTTAGAAAAATAATTCACTGGTCAGAACAAGAAGGGTAAGCATTCTAGCCTGACCATCCATCTCTGTAAACACGTTCTCTAGAGACTGAAATTGCCTGGAACACAAAAGCGTGCAGGGCAAAGAATTTGCTACATCCACCGCTGTACTAATGGCCAGCTTTTAATTGCAAAGACACTCCGATGATTTAATCATTGCCGCCTTCTTAAATGCAGCCGGAAAAATAGTAAGCAATGGGAAGATGGTCGCTTTTGGGCTTAGTTGTCTGCGTTCGTTGAATAAGTTATAAAATGGGAAAAATTACAAAGAAAGTTCTCCGCAGCTTACGGAGATATAGTTACTCCTTTACTCCTTTATTTGTTCTCTTTACAATTTTGATACAACTGATTAAAAAGGTTCACATTTTAAACGAGAACGAACCTGCTAAAAGCGACATTTCGCTTGTGAGGCCCAACGACGACA
>LQNS02276866.1:5490826-5570173 GCA_001587735.2 Parhyale hawaiensis
GCTTTCAATTATGTGAATATGACTTGAATAACTTAATTTGCTATCGATCGTCAAACCTAGGTATTTGAATGTTGAAACCCACTGCAGAGTACAACCATTTAGGAGTATGTCAGGAAGAACTGGGGTTGGACGTGACGTAAAAAGTTATCAGCAGTCACTGAATATGGCGGGAAGGAAGAGCAGTGCCACTTAGTACATGTGTATAATAAACCTATCTTTTGAAAATATCTGGAGCAACTAGGGTGCTTGACATAAATTTTTTACTACATTTTTGAACATGACTGCACTATGTCCTCCTGAGCAATTAACGGATATTTTTTTTATAACATTTAAGTACTGTACGAGTACTTCCAATAAGAATAGAATATATTGTGCCCATTTTCTTGTTACTCTAATAAACCACATTACAATCATTGATCCAAAAATGCTGAATTACCTTTTTTTTCTGAAAAAAACACGTCCATCGTGATGGTTACCACTGCAAGGATTGCAGCTTTAATATGCTTTAATTATATGTACAGAATCATCGGAAGTCGCAAGAGACGGAAGCTATCACAAGCAGGCTAGTGCGTCAATGTCAAGTGTTCTACAGGTACGACAAAATAATAATTAGACAAGCACACCTCAAGCACCCTGTTTATCCTCCGACCAGCGGCAATATGCATTTGGAATTACCTTCAGTCGCCAGCGAGCTCAGTTTCAATTTCACCAGCAGGATATTCAATTTTTTTCCTCGGTCGGTCAAAGTTTAATGCCTTTCGTGACAAACGAAGTGGCTTGTGTGGCTTTCCTCACCGCCGATGAGAATCCCTTGGTGTGAAGAGCATAATGAATGAGAGGCATCCATGGCTGCGTACCTCGACAAAGGAGCCTCCAGCCAAGAACTTGACATTAGCTATTTGTCGTCTCGGAGTCTGCGAGGTGGATCAGATACAAGCGACTGTTGTGAACGGGAATCATGGGTATGTGGAATGGGAACGCTTCTGTCCAACGTCTGTACAACCGAGAGAATTGATATTTTTTCAGTAAATGCGAGTCTATAGTTTTCCAACTGGCAATTTGTTTTGTGAAAATTCTAGTGGGAGGAAATCTATTCGGTGTAGGAAATGGGTATAAAGTAAGAATGTTTCTGTTGAATGTCTTTGCGACCGAAAGAGTTCGAATTTCTGGAATAACTAATCCAAGGAATATCATGCCTTGCTTTAGAATGACATATTATAGTTTTTGAAAAGTACAGCTGTTGAGCGTCTGCACAAAATGATGAGAATTAATTTGTATTTAGAACGAAGAGAAGCCATCAACTTCAGACATAGCTGAAGATCGTCGATTAGGTATTTGAGGGAGCACGAATGAATAGTGTCTTATTCGAAAAGATGGGTATTTACGTTTGATATTTGAGAGCCCTTGGTATCGGGTGCTGTTTCCGTGAATGGAACCTTTGCTCTCATGCACTACCTATTTTGAGAGAATTTGAAATAATTCAGTAATGGCTTTAGTTGCAGATACTGGTCAGCGAGTTTCCTCTCATATGTAGTGCACAGACGGTCAAAGAAAAGCGTTCATCAGTGTTCACCAAACTTGCATAAAAAACTAACCCTTGTTAGCGAACTTAAGTGAAATATTTGAGAAAGCATTTGACATAAGAGAAGAAAATATCCTACCTAAGATTAGTTAATTTTCAATCAGCCGTCAAGGTTTCATGTAGGTCAAACTCTTGCACTATAGACCTTTTCATTTCGAAGCTCACTGAAATAACTAACAAACTAACGAAACCTTCGTAAAAAGCTGTTGATAATTATAAAGGCGCGATAGGCATCAGACTGGGTTGTGCTACAGACGTCAAACATACAGCTGAGTCACGTGTTGTCTCCGGTTCAGTCAAAAGCATGAGAAGTCCACAATAAAATTTAGTCTTATGCTGGTCCCAGCCACTCTTTTATCACTTCATCTGTTGGAAGGTCTGGCCAATTAGCGATGTTAACAGGCGGGCCATCGCTGGCCAGTCCCTATCTCTGCCGTTCTCTACCACCTCTCCACAAAAACGCGTGTCACACTCAGCGCAAAGTATCTTCTTGTGGACACTTTAGAGCCGTCTCTAAAAACTCCGCTATCGATCTGTTGGTAAAACCTAATTGACTGTAACTAAATTCTCTTTAGAAGCTAAGGGTTGCCAAAGAGTGGGCCTAAAATTGCTATGTTTGCGTACAACAAGCGGAATGTAAGAGAACTCCCAGCAGACACTTGAGAAAAAAATATATATTCTGCCTTTACCGTTAAGTCTTAATGGTTCCGTGAGAAGCCTTGGGTTAACTACTTTCACCAACCCTAGGTTAAAATAATGAAAAATCTATCACGAAACTATTACATTATTAAATACCTGTTTTTACCACCGCACGCACGCCCTACGACACGCTCAAAGCAACGAGGCTGAACATATGTGGCATCGAGATTCCTGCCAAAATATCAGTTGCGCTAGTGCACTACTACTGTACGTAATAGTTAGCTGCAAAGACACTTTCTTGATGAGACGAAAAATAAAAAGAGAAAAAAGACAGAAGAGAGAAACACTCATGCGGAGAGTCCCTTCCTTGGCCCCCATATACGGAAGCAGGTAGTGAGGTTCATGGGATGAGTGGTTTAGCGCCACCGGTGGCCTACCTTACGGAGCAGAAGGGGAAGTATAGAGAGCCGAGAACCTACTCAACCTTACTCACCAGCAACAGAAGAAACTGTGACCAGGTGCAACATTCCTCGCGGTTAACTCACTCAGGAAACCCTGAGGACGTAAGATCCAAGATATTTTGCCAAAGATAAATTTCGGCAGAAACTACCCGTAGGGGATGTACATCACGAAAAAGTAGGAAACAACGCTGTAAATCCTTTCCTTGGGTCAGACGCTATCTTAAATTTATATGTGTAGAAGGGACCGTGGTTCTTGCCAGCAGACATTAATAATGTTGCTAGCAATACTTCTACTGGACGTAAGTCGCTGGTGTGGTGGCTTATTGTCAGTAGTTCGCACGAGCTACTGGAGATGCCGTTAAAAAAGTCAGAGAAATAATTTACTAATTTTTGCAGTCATTTACTGCATTTGACACAAAATAAAAAAAAACAGCGTGGTGACTTTAACTGAAAAGGATTAAGTCCATCTGTGCCAGCTGTTATCCTGCAGCAATAGAGTAGGACGAAGAACCCTTGCACTTATATAGTCCAGACTAAAGTACATGGGGTAAACCGACGACAGAGCAGTAAATTAGAAATTTCCCTAAAAATATAGATACATATATATATATATATATAGACACATGGCGCCCATGAAGTAAATGGCTGACACCGTGTTCCAAACTTTGTAAAAAAAAAAAAACAAAGAAAATCTTCTATACATGTCACAATAACAGTTTTGAAACATGAACTGAGAAAGCTCTTCTTACTTGCTTGCTGCTTACGTTGGTGCTTGAAATTCGTGCACTAATTTTTACCGTAAAATGTATACAGAACAAGTAACTTTATTGCTGAAGAGCAAAGATGAAATTATAATGCAGTGAAACGCTGAGCACCTCGCGCATGGGAAGAGATTGTATTGTTTTTTATTAAAAAGGAATGGCACATTTGCATAGCAAATTCCAGGAGACTTCTGAATATATATAAATATATATTTTTCGGAAGGAGATAATATCCAGTGTGCAATGTGGATTCATGTAAGAGTTTGTTCGCAAACAAAAAATTTTATTCACGGGCATACTCTTTGATAGAATAATGTGGGAGCGGTAGGTAAATTTTACTATTTCCTTGGTGCAAAGAATCCTGCAGGTAGCAGTTAAATAAATTTGAAATATGAGGGATAAAATCTACCAGAACTCCCGAAGTTTTAAGGACAGTTTGATTTGACTAACTACGTTGTGTGATATAAAAAAAAGTGTTATCACCAAGGTGGTGATTGCAATCTACTCTTTGAAATAACTCACAATTTAAATCCATGAACTCATCTATCCTTGCTCCTTTTGCCGGTACTATCGGCCGTATATTGAACAGCAACAACACTAAAACAAACTTACATTTTTTTAGACAGAAAAACTCCGGGCAGGAAAAAATTACTGTTAGCTGTTTGTGGTTTGCTTGACTCATCATTTACAGTACTTTCATTTACTCATATGTCGTCATACCACTGCTGTACCAACCTAAAATTTATTGCGTTGAGGAACAGAGTTGAAATGGTAGTAGCCCCCTGGATAATTGGAACTAGACAGGTTAGTTCAAAGAGTTGGTTTTGGATGCTCGGACTATAGATGCTTAGGAGTTATTAAGGTCATCTCGAAGCTATGTTTTTGCAGTCATTCTAAGAGCATTGGTGAGAGTAGGGTGTGCGCCTAATGACTTTCAAATGTTGAGATGATAGGCAGTAATGTGCATCGAAACTACGCAAGATTACAGGGCCTTAACGGTCAGCGAAACCCCGATCTGTGATACTGCCCAATGTACTTTTAATGTTCATCAGTAAAAGGTGAACTAAGGTTAGCAATCCAGGGAAATGTTTCAGATTTTGATTTATAATACTGCTAATATTTAGCAGAAGAAGGAGGACTAAGGTTTGTAATTCAAGTGAATGTAGCGGAGTCTGATTTATAGTACTCAAGAAAAAGAGAAGTAGGGTTGGCAATTCAAGTGAGCGTATGTATTAGTCTGTATTGTAGCAGAGCTAACATTCACCAGTAAAAAACAACTATGTATTGTTGGTGTTCAATACTGTTCGATACCAAAATTAACTAAAATCATGACGGTAATTACCATTTCAAAATAATGAGATTTGCTGAACTTGTCTTTTCATTCAACGTTTTTTATGAATATAAATGATTTCAACAATTTTAAACAAATGTCGGAGCATTGGTCGAGAATCTCAAAGTTTCCACCCACCACAGGACGACCCGAAACTTCAAAATGATCTTAAATTTTGCTTAAATATATACCAGCCTCTGACCAGAAAAGAACAGTACATGTACAGTACCTTTATGATGACAATTCCCCACTTTCAATGCGAATGCATTTTCATTCATTAAAGTTTGCCGTCTTTGAATGAACAGCCAAATTGGGCAGTTCTATTTGTTTGAAACAATAATTAACGCCAGGTCTTTAGTTAGTTTTGGTATCATCCATACAAGACAGTTGTATTATATGCTCCACTGCAAACTCAATTTGATTTGTAATAGTTTTAAAGTTTCTCAGAATGAGGGGAACTATGGGTTAGTAGCGACATCATAGCGCTAAATAATCAATTTCAACCAACTTTATTATTTTAAATCTGCCATTAAGACTAAAAAAAAACGAACGTGAAGGTATTACATTTAGCAACGAAAGTCTAATGGTCAAGTCCAACCAGCTAACAGAACTACCATATGCCTAATATCCTGAGCTCCTTATCCATAATTACATGTCAAAAATTAAATTAGCTAAATTTACTGAAAGTTAAACTCTCACTATCAACCGCAATGGAGAAAAAAAGCGACACTGCATTTTTACAGATAACGGGAGAATCCACGTACATAGGTCAGCCACGCATGAACGAACCTATTACCTACTCGGATATAGGCAACGTACTTACACCGGTACCATTCCAGTTTTCAATATGCAGCTTCTCTTGTATTTAGCCAAGCTGTTACCTTGTACCTGATGTCAACATGCAGAATCAGGGACAACGCCACTACGTATTTGTACTTTCATTTTCCCACAACACAACGAGTATGTTTTCCCAGCCACGTAAACAAGTTTTGCATATTTTGCAAAGAAACGAAGAAATTTTGCGAGTGAGCTCGCTCTCACTGGAGGACCTTGAGGTCCACCTTCTTCTCTTTGTGGACGCTCTTCCCACACCTTTGTTGGAATTCCATTTAATTCTGACGCCTGATTGGAACTTAACGGCTACGTAGCACGCGAACGGGCATGTTATTAACAGCAGGTCTTTGTTTAGTGACCTACCACTGCCACGTGCGTGCTTACCTTGGCTGCTGCTATGACCAGACCGCATTATTTGACTCCAAATGAATAGCATTTTCAGCTGACACTGCCGTCAATTATTAATCTTGGCTGCTACTATGACCAGACTGCACCACTTGGCGAAATAAGAATTGCATTTGCTACGAACATTTCCTAGTTTGACTGGCGTTTCATTACTAATATATTTGGCTAAATTAGAGAAAAAAGACGTTCGAAAAGAATATACAAGGTGACACTACAATAAACATATTTTGTAGTTTGATTGCTGATATGATCAGAGAACAAGTTTTGACAAAAGAAAACAACACCTTAAAACTTGTCTGGCGTGTTGTAACGACACTGAGTGTAATAAACAGGTTGGGCAACGAAAACTTGAAATTTTTCGCAGATTAGCAGGAGACACATTAGTATGCAGAAGAAAAACAGGGCCGATTACAGAACTATGCACAGGAAATGGTAAATTAATTTAATATACAAGAAGAATTATAAAAAAACTTTTAGTAAAACCCGTACCGCAAAAGTTCAAAGTTCATTTGGGCAGATCTCCACTCGTCTGCCAGCTGATGCTGTTTACCGAGCGACTACGAAGAGGGAACTAGCGCCGCGGTACTATCTACATGAGTAATGCTAATATGCCTTAGAAAATCCTCCTGCATAACTTCGCCATTCGGCTGGGAATATGTCTGCGTGAGCCCAAAGCGATTACAGAAGTAATCTCGGAATAATGCGAAGGGGTCTTCTTTACATGGGAAATATAAGCAGGTCCAATAATGCAAGAATTCGCTATCACAAATGCGGCAGTTGCGTATACAAAGAACACAGCGAGAAGGTCTTACAAAACCAGAACCCGAAATACAGGGTTGGGCTGCTGTCGTTAAGTGGAATTAGTCCTAAAAGATATCAGTCCTACTATGCTGTAAGCATCTGAAGCCCATGGAAATTACAGAAAATCACTCGCTCTAACCCAGAACCAGAAATCCAAAACTAGGGAGTTTCCTTCAGGGGACACCAGTTGAGCTTGCTGCAAAGAACTTATACACGCCTGGGAATGACATAAGAAGAATAAATAATGCAAGCAGGTCTCACAAAACCAGAACCTGCAGCCCAAAACTCAGCAGTTGCTCGTCTTGAGACAGCCTGCTGAGATCTCATAGGATGCTGGAGTACAGGAGAGAACGACTGACGAGCATCATCCGCACCCTAATCTACTCAAGATCGTGTGCAGGCTTCACGGAGAAGGGTCCATTAGAGGTTTTGAATCCCGTCATATTTCAAAAGAATTATCCTTTATGCTGCCCGAGCTGCAGAGAAGGGAAGAAAAAGTCTTGGCGCCGCCACCCCGAGGAGTCGGATCAGCGCCTAATGGATTCTATCAAGCTGGAGACAACATCCTTGTAAGCTGCCATCAATTGATTATTGGATGGAAGAATGTACGTCCGATACGACGCAATAGGAAGCTGGTAACTGTGATGGCGTCCTCTCGAGCTCATCGGGTCCTTTGTTGCATCAAAGTCGAGATTTGCTTAAAAGAATCGTCCGCGGAGTCAAGTTGAATGAACTTGTTGTCCGTCAGTTTAGTAAGCTTGCGGGGCAGAAGCGACAACCTCGGACCCTCTCATGATGTCCTATATATTTGCAGTCATTAGCTGAAGCCCATTACTTAGGCATAATAAGTACAGGCACAACTTGCCAGATTATGACCGGTAGAAGATGAGCTCTTACGCACTAAAATTACCCTAAACTCAACCGTTAACTCGGCTGCATAGCGCAACAAGAGGTGGTGCCTGGCAGCATCGTGGAATCCTTGCTTTTGAAGAGTAGGGAAAATGAGGCAAAGTAGAAAACTTCTTCCGTTTCCAAAATGCCTCGTGTCAAAGATTCATGCGTGAGAGAAACGTAATGAAGATCTTCGAGAGAAGAATATACCGAGGTAGTTAAATATGCTGCTGTGGTTATTAAATATATAAACTACTTTGGGACTTCTGAGCACGTACCAAGAAATGCATCTAAAGAATGAAACATACTCCTCAAAAGCCTACAGAAAGTGTCCCCATCAAACACTGTAGTACCAGCTATCTAATCTAAAGACCAGTTAGTGAGTAATGCTACCCATTTGTGGTATCGTAAAATACATGCATTGAATGCAAATATATTTTTATAAATGTTAAAAATATTTAAGTTGTGTATGGCAATGGACAGGCCGTACTCGAATATAGTTTGTATGTACAGTAATTAATGAACAAAGATGAAAATGGGATGTGACTTTGCATGATTTTGCTTGTAGAAAAGTGAGAAATGTGAGACATATTTTAATCCATTAAATGCAAGCAGAGATGAAAAGGGTAGTAAAATGTGTCAGGTTATGATACGAAAATATAAAACCGATTTGAATTTCTTTCTGAGAAAAATACATACTGGCAACGAAGGAATATTTTTCCCTAATAACAGGCAGTTGGATACAACTGTATTCCAACGTGTCATAATCTTCGATTTAACTGGTTGCAGATAACATCGCATGACATCGGTTACTGTACGTAACGTGCTTGCCCTGCATTCGAATACAAGTCTTTGTTTTCATAAAGCAGCGTTTTCCAAAGTAGGCGCCGTCTCCAGCCTAGGGCTATAAAAAATCTGATGAGCGTAAGGAGATAAAAAGGAGTGGAAGAAGTGAGGGCCAGGGTGACATTACCCTAACAAAATTTGGGACCACTGCGGTGCCTCGCAGAAGTTGAATTATGGTATTAGCTTCTGCGGTTGCCAAGATATTCGCGAGGTTGGCAACTATGATAAAAATAGTAAATAAATAATAACAGTGGTGACTCGCAGTTGCTGAAGTGGTGCTGCTGCACAGCATTGTGACCTGGTATTTATAGCTCTCTGATAAACTGGAAAATGGCAAGTAACAGTGTTATTCCTTAAGGTCAGTAGCCATGCCCTAGTTCATGGAAGAATAAACAATACAAGTAGGTACCTTGGGAGCGAACTGCGTACCAGTACCTCCACTTTAGTCGATATGAGTGGGACTGAAATAATACTTATTGTGGTGGGTGATTGGGAAGCCCTGGTGGGCCGAGGAAGCTTCAGCCTGCCTGGGAAACTAAGAAACCAAATTGAGAATCGAATGTAATATCAACAGCACGAGGCAACTAAGTTATTTAACTTTCCAGACTATAGAAATGACATGTTGAACAGTGATAGTCCAGTACATTTATTTCTAATTTAAAGATCTTGGCTAGTAAACTATGTGACAATATTTATCACCAGCGAACGAAGTGAGAGAGGTGATAGTGTTTTCGTTGAAGATTTAAGTATATATATAAATATATATGTATATAAATAGTAGGAAAAGTCCTCACGGTTTTTGTGACATAACATTTTCTTGAAAAACTACCAGACTTTCCATACAACTTGATAACAACAAAAGTTGACAGACACGAATAATTCCTCGCCTCAAAGGTCTACACTGAAGATACAAACATAGAGTAATTTCTAATCTCTGTCGCAACAACGGAATGAGACAGAGACATACACAACCCTAGCCTACAAAGATGAAGTCGGCAGGCCTCTCCCTATAGCTTGGGCGACCCAGAACTCTCTATCTTTTGCGTATAACGGAGACCGAGACAATTCTTTCATTGGCTCGAACGATATCACACCCATGCGACACAGCACTTATGCTTAAGAATGTGTCCTGGCAGATATTTATATAGAGGGAGAAGCTGTGGCTTGATGCAACTGTTAGGATGGTGAGCGGTGGATCGTCCTTCCAAAAAGGACTCTTGTCGATACCACAACTGATAAGCATTAACATGCAAAGGTCACCGGCAGCCAACACGCTCTACATCTTCGCCTACCAAAAGCCCAATGATTCAGACACGTGTGTTGGACTGTTGCTTTTATCAGGGCAGTCGCTCCACTGCCTTTGTTTACCTCAAAAATAGAGTTAAGAAAAGAACACTGCACTTACTCTTGTGACCGTTTGAGGGAAGAGGCAAATCTGCAGGGTGAGAATATGGGTGAGGAAGGTGAATAATAGGAGAGGGTGACACACACACTCGTGCGTCGAGTGAGTCACGCAACACTGAAGTGAATAATCCTAGCAATATTCATGCAAAATTTAATGAACTGAGGAAAACTTGGGTTGCAATTTTGTTATTACGCTACGTTTCAAGAATGGAACTGGAGGGGATACGTAGGATATGAAGATAATGTGGAAACTCATACGGGGAGAGTAACCGCTCTCTTGGACGGCAAACGAGGTGAAGAAAAGGAGCGGCAACGGCAACGACAAGTCTTAGTAGGAATCCGAGAATAATTACAACTCTATTCCAAGTTTCAAGCTTTCTTGTTGACTCCTAGCAATTAACAAAATAAAAGATAGTACGAGCTCAAAGGAAGTCCGGTAAACCACCCTACAACCCCTATGGTGCCGCGTTAATATTTATTGGAAGAGTATATTTATTTCTAGCAAACTCTTTCACTGAAATATAGCAAGTTTTTATCGGCGATGGACATTGATTTACTGTTGTAAGCAACCAGTAATCATTCAAACACAGACACTGATCACCACCTGAAAACAACCACTTACTATGTGCTAACTATCGACAAAAAACGATAATCAATGATCTTCAAAAGCCGATCAGCAGCTGAAAACCACCACTGGTCTCCAATGCACTTGTCTTCTATTATCAGTTGAAAACAACTGCTGATCTCTTATAACAATAAGCAAAGATCTCCACTAGTTGCTGATCATTAGCCGAAAACACCACCAATAGTTCCAGGGATCACAGTAAGCAACCCCGAGCAGACCAACAATCTAATACCAGCATACCAACACTCGCTTCCATCTCGGAGGAAATCAATTGCCTTGTAAATGGTTATCTAAAATGGGCAGTTTGTTATTAGGGCCTCCAGTTCGAAACGAGTTGGAGATGGTGCAGAGCGGGCCGCTGATTTCGAGATCAATGAATACTTATGGCGAGTGGTGCATGGGGTGAGTGGCCGTCGTGGAAAAATATATCTTAACCTATGCAGTTGTGGTTTTGATTTGGAAAAATGCTTATTTATGGTGAGTGGTATGAGTGGCCGTAGCCGAGATAAAATATTTTCTAGCCTGTGCAGTTGTGGTTTTGATCCGGAAAATGTTTATTTCAGGAGAGTGGGTGAGTGGCCGTAGAAGAAAAATATTAACCTTTCCAGGAGTGGTATTGTTCTGGAACAACAATATTCCTTGGCGCTGCTACACAGGTGAGGCTATCGGACAGAGTGGAGTAGACTAGAGTAAACGCTAGTTTAACCTTGTTTCTCTCAGGCAATGTTAGCTATCTATCTATACAAAAATTCTTTCTCTTATATACAGGAGTACAGTACAGAAGTACTTTTTTTGCACCGAAACAGCAAAGTCTGAGTCAAAGAAAGAAAAAAATTTGGCCTCCCAAAACAGAAAATGTGTATGAGGAATACAAGGGCAATGATATCTATACTTATTTAAGCCTATTTATACCTATTTAGGCAACACAATGGAAATATTTTCCTAGTTTAGGCCTCACCTACCTACAACGTACACGTCAAGCAAAGAAAAGGTTATACGTAGAAGGGACATAAAGTAGAGTAAGTAGTGACCTTCACAGCTTATTACTATTTTTATCAATCCTATACACACAAGCTCAGAGAAAAATCTATGTTTATGCTTACATTTAAACCGGCAACTAGAAAAACATGTCATTTGCGGCGTGCATATTGCTATTATATTCATATACCTACTGTTCAATGTATACTGAGTTCGTCAGTGGTGCCTTTCGATATTTTGCTTCGCTTTCTGCAACAGTCCTACATTATTCTACCCGTTTACTATATAGTACAGATCTTCATTCAGTTATCTTTCTATTTATATATTTTCTATGTACAAACTAGAATCCATTGCTGGTTTCTATTTACATTGTCGTCTTCATAAGCATATATTCCTATATTTTTTCCTACCTATAGTTTAGTACATACCGCATTCTCCATTACACTTTACTATTATTAGAGAAAATAAGACATGTTGCAAATGCCAAACGTTCAATAAACAAACTGTCTCTCAGGTAACGCTCGGAGAATCAACATAACAACCGAGTGGAGTCCAGTTCACAGCGTAAATTGTATAATAGGACCATACACTGAAAAGATATTACAAGATTATAGGGCGGCAAGTTTTTATATTTTGATTATCGAACGATAGGATATTGTAAAATTGCAGGACGATAGTTTTTTCCAGGGAGCAACTAAGTTATTGCAACAAATGCGGGCAAAACTATATGCAAATTGACTTTAACTGGGTCAGAGATACTGATTTTCTTCATCCCTGTGGTGCAGAGAAATGACTATGGAAAATAGTGATTCATAGAGGCTAATAGCTATAAAAAATACAGGTACACCTGACTTGTATAAAAAGCATTGTTATGCCGGGTAAAACTTGGTTATTTTGTTCGACTGATAACTTATAATACAGTAATATTTGCTGTATGTTAACGATAGCTGATGAAACACTGCTATTCCAAGCATCACTTTGTGACCCGATGACTACTTGAGAAGGGATATATTCTTGAACACTACTTTCATCCTAATTACAGTTTAAAGAATATTTACCGTCCTTACGATAACTAAGGCAACGTCGCTTTTTATCTAAGAGAAAACTGAGAAAATGCAACATTCTTCCTTTACAACAATTTGAGAAAAGCTACTTCGGTTCCAAAGATAATTAAGAAAGGCTATGCTTTTTCTCCTAACAAAACAATAATTGAAGAAGCGGTACTTCCTGTCCTTCGAGAACCAGGGAAATGCTACTTTTTGTCTTAATGATCAGGAAAGTGAGTGAAGGAATCTGTAGGTAAGGGAGAGCGTCTTAGCAAAGATATATCGAAGTATATATTTGCAAGAGGCAAACTGGCGCATGCATTAGAAGGGCAGGCCTGGCAGCTAGTAATGATGGGACGAGCATGGGTGGCGCGTGGACCTTTCCCTGGGCAGCTACTAATGAAGTCACTCTGACGCAGCAGCTCGAGCAGGGGACCCTGTGACGCTTCGATATTTTCTGTCGTAGCATAAAAATATCAGAGCCGACGCTTGGAATGTTATCAGTAGCTGGAAATTAAGTAGATATCAATACGTTTGTCAAGTTGAATTTGCACCTATATTTTACTGTTAATAAGAGAAAGATAATCAAGCGAATTTGCCTTACTAGTTAACTAATTATCGGGAGAATCATAATTATCGAGCTGAAATAGCTGAATTCTTACCCTATTGCTAGAAGAAATATCGCTGAGCCGAATTAGTTTTAATATTTCATTCAATTTTTCTAAGCTTCAATGCCAACTTCATTCTTTACAAGATTTGGAAGAAAATTTAATAGTTACCTTCCAACGCGAACCAGTATTTGTTGTTCAAGATATACTGAAGTTGGAAGGACATTGCAAACATTCATTTCTTCATCGACATCCACAACCTAGGCTTTGCCGATCGGCGTACTGTGCGGTCTCCTTTTCTTTATCAACATCAACATTCCTGACATGTAAGTTGTACCTTGTGTTATCGCTTCCTTCATGGACATCCACAGCCTTGGCCTGTAAGGGCACCATGCAATATAGTTTTCTTCATGAACATCCACAGCCTTGGCCTGTGAGGGCACCATGTAATATAGTTTTCTTCATGAACATCCACAGCCTTGGCCTGTGAGGGCACCATGCAATATAGTTTTCTTCATGAACATCCACAGCCTTGGCCTGTGAGGGCACCATGCAATATAGTTTTCTTCATGAACATCCACAGCCTTGGCCTGTAAGGGCACCATGCAATATAGTTTTCTTCATGGACATCCGCAGCCTTGGCCTGTAGGTGTACCGAGTGATATCCTTCTCAGGCTTGGCACTCACACAAAACCTGATCCCATGGAGGCAGTGATCATTGACAGACTCTTTCCTTTGCTGGTTTACGACTTCATCTATTGGTGTGCAAGAGGAGCTGCCATAAGTTTTGCGGAGTTAGGGCCCATAGCAGCCAGGCGACATGGTCTATCTGCCTTCGCTTCAATGGGCTGCTGAAGAAGTTGTCAAGGAAAATGCAAGAGATGTCCGTTGAAAGTGAGGCAGGATCAGCTCTATAGGGGCAGCCCGCTCTTCTCTGGCTGTCTGAACAGGCGCTTCCCGGCACACATGCAGGTTGTTACCAGACAATCCTTGTCAAATAATAATGCCAAAAAATTAGGAGATCCTGCCCCGGTGTTGTAGAGCTGGAGGTCGACATGCCATACAATATCTTTCGACCAAATTGGCCTTCAGAAAGCAACAGTTAGCGAAGCGGCAAAAGGGTACACAACTTGATAGCGAGATATTTGTTTAGCAGAGATGATTGTACGTAGTGTTTGTAACACTGCTCAAGTAACCTAAAGTTGAAAATATAAGATCCATGAATTACTTAGTCTTTCCTACTTTGGAAGCCAACATAGAAAAACACTTTAGAATGTACAAATTTTACCCAATGCAGAAACTTAAAGCACTGATTCAGTACAAACATTTATTAGGTTGGAAATCAAGTTCTTCCCGTTGTTTTCAGATTTTAGGATGTTAAAACTGGCCAGAACTTAGATTTCAACCTAATACGTACAAAAGTTAAGAAATTATTTTTAAAAAAGCAAACAAATACTGTTAAATGACAAAATACTTCATATACCTAGAAAATATTTATACCTGGTACAACATACAGACTTTTTGACCAATACGTAAATAAGAAAATGTGGTGACAGAGAGTCAACAAGCACCAAAAACATTTCAATTTCACAAGGCAGCGATGCAAGCATCATTGAAGCACAACCAAGACTATCTTCTCTCTACTGAATGCAATGTACATTATTTTTGAAGCTGAATTGATCCTGAATATTCAACACGTGTGTTAACACATTTACATATGCAAATCCAGAACTCCCAGATCCACTTGTTGAAAATTAGCTGAGCAGGAATGTCATTAAGGCTTTCGCTGTTATGGAAATACTAAACGAATTCTCTACTTTAATTTGAATTCCAAGACGCCAAATATGAACGGGAAGCATAACATGGTTGAAAGAAGAAAGAAATATAAAAAGGAGGAAAAAAACTTAGGAAGAGGTACAAAGTATTGCCATTTATCTACGAAATCAAGAGGGTGGGATATCTAAATATGAACAACAATTTTAAAAGGGATATTACAGAACAGCGGCAACAGTGTTCTGCCGAAGCTAAAACCTAATGATGAATGATATAACAAAGTGCAAGAGTTATCGACAAAATGTAAATAACGTAAATATTGTTCTTAAATAAACGCTAGAAATAATGTTGGAAATGTATCTATTGATAAATCCGTAAAGATCTAACCCTCTTTTGATCTTCACTGCTACCGCTCTTTTAGAAAAACTGGCATTACAATTCCTAGCTATGGAGAAACCCATACAGATCTACCACTGTTTAGACATTCCCTGTGTCAGCTTCCTCCTAAAAAAAGTCGCAATATAAATTGCAGAATGGAAGAACACTCGCGGTTTTTAATGTTGGAGATGACCCGCAGCTTCTGCAAGTGTTGCTGGCTGTTCCACAGAAACAGCTTACTTCTAAACGCCCCAAATGAGAGGCAATCAACAGCAAATGTTGAGCATTTATTACTTCAGTGATGCCTTTCTAGAGCCGCCCAAGCTGGCCAAGCTGGCCAAGCTTCCAAGGTTAGGTTAGATTAGGTTCAGATACGCTGGAAAAGGCTCACTCAGACCGGGGTTTTCACATTACTCCTGGTACCTTCCACAATTAAAAAGTTACATTACGTGGAGAGCTAATTTGATAAGTGAGGTACCTTGAAAATTACCCAAAGCTTTGTATAGAATTCACTTTACTTGGGCAATTAGCCATGCATGGTTTGACTCTTTTTAAACAGGGTGTTAGGATGTTATTTTTGCTACGAGGGTTCTTTGTTGTATAGTAATCTTACTGGGGGAGGGGGGGCTTTGTAGCGAGGTAGGACAGCCAGGTACAGGTGGAGTTAACGCTTCCTTATTACAAGCCGCTGTTTGTTTAACTAAGAAAGGAGAAGCTAGGAACATGAAGCATGTAAGAAAAAAGAACACAGAGGTTGCTGAGCAATGGGAGCACTAAGATGGGAACGAAGGGGAAGGGAAAAAAAATGAAAACCGTCCAGAGATAGAACAATTCAAATTTCTCATAATGCAAACAATTTTTTAATCAAGGCTAGGTATAATCAGCAATGCCAAGCAGACTACTTTCCTTTTCAAGCAAAGATGCAGAGTATAGATTACAGGTAGCTGCCACTATTTGGAACACCATGCATTACTGATAAAGTCACATACTTTACATTAGAGGCCCCAAAAAATTAGTACATTATGTACCTAAGGAATGTATTTGAGCAGTTAGATACAATACCAATATAGATACATTATAGACCAACGTATAGTGTCTCGTGTACAGGGCAGAGCATATAAATGAATGTTTATTAGACTTTCATCTGTAGCTGTGAGCCCATATTCTGCTTCAATAAAAGTGCACCATGCAAAAAATTCATACCAATATATAAGTATCTCTAGATCCTAGGGTATGGAGGTGAGGCTCATCTCCAGGAAGAATTTATGGCCCAGTTGACTATCCCTAGCAAGGCAGAACATGGTCTGACACCTCACGTGTAACTGCATTGCATGTCGATAATATGACGCTCCCTGTATCCAAATAGACCACCCAAAATAAAGCATTGGATTTACAAGCATCTAATCAATGTAGTAATCTTTCTATATATTGAAGCAGAAGCTTATAAAACTGTAAGGGATGACACCAATAAAGTGCAGCCAGGCGAGAGCTTTCAACAGCAATCCCATCAGTCCGAGTCAGCGGGGTAGCATTAGCGACTTCCATAACCTAGAGCTCCCAAATTGGCCTCTTTGGTTGGCCAGCTTCTGGGTGGTAAAGGTTTTCAAATGAATCAGCAATGGCATATGATGCGGCGCCGCACGTTTTGCCACTTCATACACACACCGATTCCCAAGCTCAGCAATCGTTGCTAATGAAAATCGCCGTCTTATTGTGGGCAAGGTGCAGCTTTTCCAGGCAGCTTTGTGCCCAGTTTGTTCCAGGCGGAGGCTGGGGCTTTGGAGACGTGCGGGTAAGAAGAGAAATGCAGCAGCCTCGTGTTGCACAGGTTGTCGCATTTTGCGAGAGGAACGAATGTTCGCCTATAAAGAGATTCCAGTTGGGTTTTAAACTGCTATTTGACAGTGCACCTTTTTCGAGATCTGATACAAGAGGGAATCCAATGAGTTTTGCAACAGGTATGAATGTTTGCTTCAATAAGATTTCCATTTTGGGATTTGATATAACAGGGAATCTAACGCGGTCTGTAAGAGAAGCGAATGATAAAAGGATTCCTGTTGGGCTTCAAACTGCCACGTGCGAGTTTATATTTTTTGAGATTTTACGCAATGGGGATCCCAAAGCGTTTTGTAAGAAGGATGAACGTTTGTCATAATGAGTTCACTGTTTGGTTGTAAATTGTAACTGGTAGCTAGTATACCTTTTTCTGGAACTGAAGTCACATGCGACCGCTCTACTGAGCGAGTTAGTGCCAGAGGAACGATTTCTCGCCTATGAGGAGATCTTGGTTAAGTTTGAAATTGCTGATGACGGTGCCTCCTTTTTCTGTTTTATATTGGAGTCGTAGTTGAAAACTGCAGTTGAGAATACACTTTTTAACCGCAGCTTATATATAACTGTTAATGTAGATGACTATCGCATTTTGTGGAAGGGTAATGATTCCCTTGTAGTTAGCTTTTAGTATTTGAAATATCTGTCGTTTGGTTCTTTTAGCAAAGGTAGCAGATAACGGTATTTTGTGGTTTTACCAGTGTATCAGCACGAACTGGTAATGTGACACTCAAAAGCTAAACCATGCGTGTTAAATGACGAAAAATACTAAAACATTTGATAATTTTTTAAAAAATTGTAATTCAAGAAATTATGGTATCAAGTTAGGAAGAATGAGTTACCGGTAAATTACCATCCATATTCTTAGAAGTAAACGCGCCTGCTATCAATCGAATAATTGCTTCCATTTTTGCTTTCATTATTATTGGTAATTGGGCACTGGTGTAAGAAATTGACAACAGTCAATGAATAAATAAATAACTAGAGTTCCGATAGCGCTGTGAGCTATACTTATGTAAATGCCAAGAATGTCATAACAACAAACGAATGGTCGGCCCCCACTTTGCCGAGGTTTACATTTGGCCTGGAAAACCAGCACGTGTATTTTCACCCTCAGAATAAATTATACGAGCTATGTGCATTCAAGAAAAACAATAGGCACTAATTTTGCTTCATCTTCCCGACGCGGCAAAAGAGAATCTAACGGCGGCGAGTTAATGGATCGTTAAATAAGGCATAAGACCTGCTGCAGATTATTGGAGTTTGCCCGAGGTAGGAGGAGTTGCCTGACGCGGGATCTATTCGGCCTATACATAGGTTGCTTTTGAGATTATCGAGGTAGGTTTATGGAAGGAAGAATTACCGATCGCAAGAGGTCAATGCGACTGATTTTACTTTTGATATTGTAAATTATGGAGTGCGTTGATTTCAGGAAGAGTTGCCAGACGTGGTATCTATACGGATTATAAGTTGCGCTGGTGATTGCAAAAAAGGTTATTGCAAACAAGATGTCGATACGGGTAATTTTGCTCTTGATATGGTAAATTATCATAGTACATTGGTACAAGGAGTTGTCTAACGCGTGAACTAGACGACTGATTCTTGCAATGGGTTGGTCGATGGTAGGAAAAGTATCCAAATGCTGGATGCCAATATTACTAATTTTGCTCTTGAAATGGTAAATTATCAATTAATGTTTATTTGAGGCTAGGTTGACTAACGTCAAACCAACAAGTTCAGTGAAGATCGAAGAGAGTCGTTTGCAAATTTTACATTTTATGTTTAGAAACTCAAGGTCAGTAATATTGAGTGAATAAAATGATGAGGTTGCCCTATATAGTAAGTACTGAAGCTGCCACTGAGATTTACCTAACTTGATTACAAAATTAATTTTGGAGTTAAATAAACCTCTGATGTTTCTATAGTCAGCTAGTGCCTGCAAGACAAAACCGGAACTTACAGATTAAGAAGATCCAGACTGGAACGCCGCACAAGCTTGGAAAACCTATAGTTCATGCTAACAAATGACCAATAAAAATCCAGGAAACAAGTCAGCGTAAGCTGGGAGGAAAACCCAGTCTTAGTTAAGGGAACACTAACAAAGCCTCGGCAGCTAGGGGGAAAGATTGTCGTGTGCTGCAAACTATTGAGTGAACTCAGAGAGAAGCAGGAGGCAGTGAAAGCGAACGGCTCCTGCTATATTGCGGCTGTCACAGGTTTGAAGGTCGGCTATAGGCCTTCCAGTTACGAGGTCTTCGGAGCATGTTATAACGGTGGGAGATTATTGAGGTGGCGATGTACTTAATTATATTCCCTTCTCCATGCTGCAGTTCTTAACACATTGTAATTAGTGGATGTACTGAGGATATCATGTAGTTAATTATGCCCCTTCTCTACACTGTAGCACTTAACATGTTATATTCAACCGAAGGTAGTAAGGATGTGAAGTAGTCAATTTCGTTTCCTTCCCTGAATAAACCATAATATTCTACGCTAGAAAAGCAGTGGAAGTTAGTAAGGAAAACCAAAAGTCATAAGTATCTCTTGTTCTTCATGTTGTAATCTTTATCAAACTTTACACCATGGAGCCTGTGTTGTTTTACTATACAAGGGTTCCTCATCGTATTCTATGTATTCCTACGAAGAATAGTCTTTGAAGCGAGGTAACACAGGCTGGTACAATTGGGATTAACATAATAATATTACCGGTCTGATGTTAGTTCGTCGGAGCTTTGGTAAGCTAGATGCAGGAATAATTATATTACAGATCATGCGTAACTAAAAACAACGATAAAAATTAAGGAATTAATGATGAGATATCTACAAGAAATTCTGGCTGAAGTATCTAGATCACAGAGGAATGAAAATCAAAACGATCAAGTTCATGCAATATATAAAATTTTTAATAAATGGATAGATCAATAACTAAATATAACTAAATAATGATAGGCTATTGGGAAAGATGGATGGGCACAGTACGACTGCTTCACAATAACGCACAATCAGGCTTCAATAGTCTATTCAATGCAACAAAACGAGCAAAAATACTAAACAAATACAACTCACGAATGGTTCTCGTTCTCGGCCGCACCACACTGCAAATTACCTGAAAGAAAGAGAGAGAAAAATTATACTATTTGATATGATTAGAAAAATTGAAATTCATATACGTAGCCTTTTCGTTCCTGAAGGTAGCTTTCTTTAGATATATACTGGCACTATTAATCGATTCTGGAGACCAGTTTTTTTTTATTCTCTCTGTAAAGAATTTGACAGCAGATTTATTAGTCTGATCAAAACGTTCTACAAGTTCTTGTGTTTATATTCTCTGAATCATAACCGAGTTATTATGACCAATATGTAATATATATAAATGAGTATTAAAACATATATGCTCAAGCAACCCAGAGTGTTTATCGGCATAGAGTTGAAAAATGAGCATCTATTGACAGTGTGCTTTATTGCTGTGGAAGTTCGTTTATTCCAAACTAGTGGAGCCGAACATGGACTAGATTTAACATCCAACTAACACCTCCGATCGCTGCTGTCCGTAGACTTAAGAACTGAACAGAAAGTTCAACATTCAAAGTCCTCTTCTTGAAGAATTTATGAGTGGCAGAAAAAGAGGAGCCTGGCGTCAGAGGTCATAATTATATAGGTAATAACCATAATGGAAGCCCATGAGATGGACATAATGGTAGGTGGACAGCATAATCTATACCGGTAAATTTAGAATATTTTAGAGGTGCTCTGCTTAAGTCAATTTTGAGTGTCGCTATATTTTCTTCCTCTTCTATAATGTAGCTGAAGAGCTCGCTAAACGCTCATGCTGGTAGCATCAGGAGTCCATTTCACCTTAATAAATATAAGAAAATATGCCTGACGTGCCCTAACCAGGTCCTAACCGTTGTACGAGTTTTGCTTCTACCAAAGTTAGGCGATGGTTGACCAGCACGTAGCAGTATCTTTAGATTTCAACTTGCACGCTTCCAGGTCGTTTGGGAAGACGACTTACACCTGCACTGCAAGTACGTAAAATTGAAATCCTCAGAAGTTGAATGAACTGTAACTCCCATATTGAGAAGCAATTAAGGGTAACTTTAATTGCACTGTTTTTCAAGGACGGCACCGCCAAAAGTAGGTATATGCATAAAGTGAGAGTAATATGTGTAGATCTTCCTAAGCCTAAATTTTATGATAATCACTGCATGGTAAACGCCAACTCTATGGATGCTAATCCGATAAAAAACGCTCACGAACATGGTACAAATTTCAACAGCTCTCGCGACTCTAATTGGTGTGTCGACTTTAGTCAGGCGTTGAAGTGAATGCACATTGCAAAGGGAATCTAACATGGGAAGAAATAAGGGACATGCAGTATGTCGATAGAAATGTGGACCGCATGCAATCGGCCGTTATCACACAGGATCAACGCGCATGGCAACGGCTGGTCGGGATAGAAGAGGAAGGGTCCTCCTGTTGAGATCAGCATGACATGGAGTTTCAAACACGTAAAGCAAAAGTAACAAATATTCTACAGTTTCGTGAAGAAGTACCGATAGCCCGGCTCAGATTTCGCTACTTCTTTATATTGGTCTTATGAAAATTACAATCGAAGTTATTTATTTTTGCTTTCAAGCAATGCATTATTTAATGTAGATATAAGACCAAGCTATTGAACGAAAATGAAAATTGCAGTACAAAACTTCATCAGTTATGACCCCGCATTCGTACCTGCGGTTGCACAGTTCAGATATTAGGAACTTGACGAAGCATTACGGAGTGTTGGAGACTCGCCCCCCCCCCGCCCAGGGCGGTAGAAACGCTGGTCTGAGGACCGTAAGTGGCCTCTCGGTTGATATTTTTGTGTACGCGCTATTACTTACTTGGATATTCTGCTTATTTTGAATCGCTCCATGTAACAGCTTCGTGCTCAAACGGTCCAAGATATTATCAAAGTAGTTGGACCCCACTGGTTTTGATGAATGTGCCATCGACAGTCGACGATATAACCTAACTCTATTCTTTGAGAATTCCACATGTACTTTTTTTACTGATGGAAAGGCCATATAATACCAATATCAACCTATAATTAAATAAAAGCACCGTTATTTCATCCCCTGAAACATTGTTCCCATCAAAAAATAAATAACGCGCTGTGTCATTGTTTTTAAGTTTAAACTTTAATAAGTTATCACGAACACTATAAATTGTTTCCTCAGAAAAGATCAACAGAACCTCTGCAGCAACAGGGTTTCAGCACACAAAGGGTAAGCTGAAAGTGGGTAACTGATCAGATAAAAACAGGTAAATTGCATTCACAACTGCAGTTATCGCACGAAGTCTGGAGAGGCAAGCCAATCGATTTCAACGCACCATGTATACTTTTTTACACAACTTTTACGTAACAGTTTGAGGACCCATGCACGCGGGTGGCGCCGCTCGGTGGGCACTTACTGAACATAATTTCCTTTGTAAATGACAGCATCTGATTACTAATTGTAATGCTTCTAACACGGCATTTTGCATGGCTCTTTGGACCGTCACATTGTACGTCTCTTGGATGTTTCGCTTCTAGATTGCGGCTAATTTGACGGCAAACGAGAGAGGTCTTGCACCATGCAGTAGACAAATGATGCGGCCTGTAACTTTGTTCCAGCGGTACTACTGGAACCAAGGATTATGCAGGATGTTATTTAGGGTTAGCATCAATAATAAAAAAATATGTTTTGTAATTTTGTTCCAGTGGTGCTATACTACGGCAAAGAAGATGTAAAATTAAGGAAAATTTGACTGTTTTAGTATCGAAGTAAAATTAAGGAAAATTTGACTGGTTTAATATCGAAGTATGTACTCAAATCGGCAACTTGTTGTGAACCACTGACTAACCAATCACATTCTATAGAACAGTCCATCTTCTGGAAAGTAAGAAAGGATGTCCTTCAGATTTTAGTTTTTGAGGCCGGGAAAAATTTTCTGAAACGTCAATCTCATGATTTTATTAACTCTGTGACTTTGTCGACCGTTTTGTTTTTTTTTTTGAGGAATTTCGGAGGGGATGCCGAGTCTAGCACGAGTTTTGTCTCCTCGTCGTTAGATCAGTACTTGGATTCAATGCTACAGTGTATCTGGAAAAGCAGCACGCCGTCCCGTGTAACGATAGAAAGAAACACTCGGGAAACGTACTACCGACCACAAAAAGGCAGCTGGTACAGTGAAAGCACTTCTTCCCTCAGCATTGGGTACCAATTCCCTGAGAGTACCAGAGAAATTGCAGCTGTCTGCAGTTACGGGCACTGTGGAGACAATTTACCCCTGCACGTTTCTTTAGTGTGGACAGTGATGCGGAGAGGCAGGAGGTAGGAGGTCCACTCCGAACCAATAATTAGAGTCTGTTCATTCGTTCCGGCGAGACCATACAGATTCGCATTAACTGCTCTTGCACTGTTGAATTAGTGCATATAATGCAAACCACGTCAGTTTTATTGAACAAACGCTTCTAATGCTACGCATGTAAAAGTGTACCCGGTAACGAGAACATTACTATTCTATTATCATCGTTACAAGCACTTACGGATTATATAAGCACTTATGAATGGATTGTCGATCTCACTTAAAGCTCAGTAATGAAGACAATGTAAGGGTACCCATAGCCTGATGGCCCTATACACTTGTATCATTTTTTTTTCTTTGTTACGTTGAGTAAAATATGTTACTACTATTATTAGATTTGAGAAGCTTGCGCACAGACGCGTCCATGCTGTATTTTATCTCCGGGTCAGAGTACAGAAGCGTTGGATAAACACACTTTCTAAACTTGTTCAATAACTAGAAAGTGTTAATCGTCAAGCTAAAAGATGATTTTTAGGGAACAAGTGAACTAGTTGAAGTAAAGTAAATTAGTTGGCATGGAGTTACAGGACTGTGGACCTTAGCACACTCGTTGGTTGAAAAAACGTGAAAGAATGTGTTGAAACTTTAGTAAAATAGCTGACTTTCCTTTACTGAGCGTAAATTTTTGGTATAGTTATGCAGCAATGTGAACGTAAGCTTAGAACGTTACAGGGTATTAGACGGATGTGTGTTTTAGCAAAACTGTTAAATATCATATTGCATTGTTTTGAACTGTAGCGACTTCTCCGATTGCACAGTTCCTCAGTGGCTATATATATACTAAAAATAATTACATGTCTCCCTATTTGCTTCTCTGATCTTGTATTCAATTTGTGGGTCATGAAGAAATAGCAAATAATGCTACGCTGTTTAAATATTTAACAGGTACAATTTGGACGTCTTCACTGCTTAGATTTCACATTTGGCCAACCAAAAAGTAAATTTAGTTTTCAGGCTTCCTATATTTTTTCGTCAGCGTCTCTAGCCTGGCCTACTAGCTATTTCCCTTGTGTTATCAGAGCGAGGGAGAAAAAATGTTCATAAATAAACTACTAAGTTAGAGCTTCGTTGCGGAAACACAGACCTACGACAAGCAGTGCGATGCCAAGAGACAGAATGGACGACAAGCAAACAGATCGACGGATCATCCCCAACATTGGAATTATCTATTCTCCTGGCATTCCTACCAGTTCCTGGGAATCTCACGAAGATCTGCACATGACTTGTTGACTCCAATTACCAACAGGCAGACAGAGCAGTAGACAAACCAGCTCAAAAAAAAATAAATAAATAAAATAATAAAAAAAAAAATAGAGAGACCTTTTTGGCAAAGGTAATATGCACTCGCCGACTCATTACAAAATGTTGATAACTAGGCAAATATTCCTCTAAAATTAAAACGAAATTCCCACTTGTTCAAACAAAGTCGCCCCATCACTGGTTCTGACGCACACCAGCAACCACAACGCTGTAGTTCTCTAACTCCAAAAGCTTCAATAATCTTGCGCATTTAAGCAAGAAACAAACGATGAGAGCATCTCACCGAAATAGAAACCAACTCGCCGATAGGTCGAAAAATTTGAACGCATTTACAGATATTTACTGCAGTTCTGAGTACGGCCCTTTCATAGTTTTATTCCGCGCACGTAATAAACGCCACTACGTATGTCCAGCGCCTCGATTAAGATAACCCAGATAGAGTACGTGTTACCATTGCCTAGATGTGCGGCAGCGTCATAATAAGTTTTTGTACGCTAGTGTACCAAAATTACATATCTTGCGTCGCCATTGCCCCAATAATTGTGCTGCAAATGCTAGCGTTCGCTTGGAAATGAGGACTGTGATTGACATCGGCCTCGGGCTACCGCACATTTAAATGCATTTTCCCTTTCGTCTTCGAACCATTGGGAGTACAGGGCAGTACTGCGGAGGCTACTCGGTGGTTGCGAATGGAGCTGAGATGGTGCTAGTGCCGGGGCTACTCTATGTACTCGCACGCACAACTTATGAGTGGACATTCAGGACGTTCGTCCTAATTTTATAGTGAAAGTCGGTATCCAAGGTACCCCTGGGAAGTACTTGAGATGAAACACGTACGAGCTGAATCGCCGATTAAAAGATGTGCATACGGCTGTGTACTGTGGTCCCGCCATAATGCCATCACTCTGTATTCACTTATAAATAGATATTTTTTGTACTGAAAATTTAACCGATAAAACTTCCCACAAACACATAATTTATTTCTAGATTCAACGCAAAAATAAAATCTGAGTTCGAGTAATACAAAACATTCTTTTGCAACCGCCGAAACGAGAGTACATATTGCTTCCATAACTGAAAACGAGTGTAGCACAATATATAGAACTCCAAAGAAGAAAATAAAATACGGAAAGATTAAATTTCGCACCTGCTGAAAAGCCGTTGGAGTGAAACGACAAAACAGTACAACTGAATGATAATTTGAAAACATCGTCGGAATATAAAACCCAGAAACAAGAGTGTCAGTAATATTAAAAGAACGCGTTCGAAACCACTGAAAATCGTGTCGCACCGAAGAAGCGAAACATTACCAATGAAACTCCAGCAATGTTTAAATATCCAGTTAATATTATAAATAGACTAATGCTTCAGTGATTCAAAACAATACTTTCGTACGCGCTAGAAACTTTACCTAATTTTGAACTTTTAATACTCCAGTAAATACAAATACCATTTGGTAGAAGTAAGTATCTTATTGCTTACATTCTCGGGCTTACACATACTGTATGAGACACTATGCTAAAAGAAACAGTCTCTGCGGCAACAGAGAATCATGAAACTGAAGAAGCAAACCTTTATTACTTGAAGCACACTAGACGGATTATATACATTAGAACACTCATTTCACCAGCAGCCCCCCGAACAAATTTCCACACAATTTATTTCAAGCGACGAAAAGAAGCAGAGACTGAAGAAGTAAGACATTATAACTGGAAGCAAACGCTATAAATTCAACCTACTCTTTTTATTTTTACCAGCGGCCATCCGAGCAACGTTCCAAAGAATTCATTTTCAAACACTGAATAAACGCATTAGACTGAAGAAGTAATGCAATTGAAAGCAAATACCATGAATTCAAACTGTATTTTCACCGGCAGCCAGCCGAACAAAATTCCAACCATTCATTTTCAAGCCTTGAATAGAAGAAGCACGAGACTGAAGAAGCGAAACATAATAACTGGAAAGAAGCGAGAACACGCCTGGAAGCCGCCAGAGCATGGAGTTATTACGCGGAGAGGTCTTGTGTTTCTGCCAACTCATGTAGGTTCGTAGCTGTTTGAGAGCATCAATGAAAGTTTAATGAGAACTCGACATCGCACACACAAACTCGCCGTTTCACTCTCTCGCTTTTGTGAATTGTACAGCATCTCCCTAGTCTTAAAACGCTTTCGCATGACGTACGCGATTTTTGGAAAATTCAGAAAAACGGTAAATTTGGGGTGGGCTTTTGACTTATCTCAAATAAGATGTTATTGAAAATTTTTCTTATGTATTTTCCACTTGGAGTACTAACCCTCGATACCTCTTGACCTGTTAATAGTAATAAAAAAAATGGACTTATCACGGGATGGGTTATCGAGTGACTGGTGGTAGAAATCGAAACTTTGGGTTGCTTCTATATGTGAAAGAGTGCTCCAACAATTCACATTTCAATAACATAAACTAGGTAGTTTGGCGGGCAACATTTAACAACGACGCGTTTCAAGAATAAGCGCACTGCTATCTCTGTACTGGGATATCGTTAATAAAGAAATGATAGTAGTTTGGAATTAGTTGGTTATGTATACATGATGCCTCGTACTCATTATATGGTCTGGTATTTAGAAATTTACGAATATATCTACGTTGTGACATAGTTGGTCCATTGCTGACAACCACTACTGACACCGACGAAAGTCGTCTACACGTTACCTATACTAGGATTTCCATACGGTGGTTCATAGGCAGATTGTGACAAGGTATTACTAGTCTCAAAACAAACGCTTATTAGCCACCATATTGACGGACAACAACGCTTTTGAGCGGCATAATAGGGTTTTATAGATAAAATATTTTAAGTTACTGAGACCTCATCCGTTCTTTAGGAGTCCCTGCAACATAGGTATGTATCAAAGAGGTCATTGGAGGGTACAGTCAAAGCTAGCAGTCCTAGCGCCACACTGACTGGCAACAACTTATTTGCGCTACATCATAAGCTCTGGAGAAAGGACGTAGATGACACTGAATTATAATATTTTCTAGGCTTGTGTGCTACATTTATATCAGTAGGGGTAGGGGCAATTCCTCCCAATATCAAAATTAAAAACGGGGATCATCCACCTACACTACATGGTAGATCAGAAATTTTTTAAAACTGGGAGCAATCCATCTGGACGACATGGGCCAGAAATTTATGTAAGTCAAAGAACATATCAATTTTTCTTAAATACCCGTACCTTATGCACAATAACGGCGACAATATCCTTCTAGTATCAAAACCGACAGTCGTAGTCATCACAGTGACAGACAACAAGAAGAAGATCTTGACACTTTCCCAAGTCGGGCGGCCGCTACGGTCCGTTAGATCTTGGGTGGTATCGAGGAAGTTCATCTTTGTATTTCAGGCTGGTCTTAGAACGCTTCTTCCGCCCGTTTTTTTTTTGTTTTTGCTCTCATTGTAAGGTTTGAGGAGAGGAGTTTTTGATAAGAGTGACTTGGTGACACAATTTAGGTGTGGCGTAAGAACGGAGGATGACGTCACAAGCAGAGACGGTTCTTGTTACATATCAAGAACTCGCGTTAATAGAATAATGCAATAAACACACTTGGTTGTGACAATCAAAACTTTTTCACAAGTGATGTAATATACCCAGAGAAAAACAGCTGATGTAATGAAATTACTGAGGTTAGAAGCATTTAGAATTTACACGATGAACTATAGTTTTTGCTTCACACACAAACCGCACTGACGGGTTACATGTCAAATATTCTGTTTCGACTGCAGCCGTGGGCTATTCTGCGTCCTTGAGAGGATTTATCAGTAGCACGAACCAGTGTACGTAGGTTTTATAGATGAGGTGTTCTGTCTAGGTAACGTTACCATTACCATTTAAAGAAAAATAAACTATTTGGCATTGATGGTTAACGAAGCTGTTTATGCTCGTTATGCCGAGGCTGCGAATTCTAATGACATCACTCATAGCAAAGGTCACATGGCGAAAGCTTCTCATGAATCTAAGCAATGCAGTAATGTAAATCATCCTCTCTGTACAAACACTGTTACTTCTAGCGGGTAGCGGATCTATGATCACGCATTAACAATATCCAAAGTTGTAGGCACAAGAGCACCTTTTCAAATCCAAACTGAACTATACTCCCCATATTAATTAATATCAAGACCGAATAGAATTTTAGGATTCACCCACATTGCTTTTATGTACGAATAGAGCATCTGTGTATATGAGAAAATTAAGATTTTATTTCTTGCTATCAGAGCTAAAGCGTTTAAATCAGAAGGGTTCGAAGCACTCAAGTTTAGTTGCTTAGCTACGAATTCTTTTTGTATTCGACGATATACGGCGAAAATACAATGAATAATGGATGAATTTTCAATGCGAATCATACTGTGAACCTCACCGAATAGTTGAAAAATTAAAATTTTCAGATAGAAAGATAGTCTATCCGTGAAAAGAATCTTGAGTCTAAATAGCCTTTTTACCAATGCATGACTTTGGCACGAAATCCTCCGCAACCATGAAGACTTTGCAAACTGCTAACAGTCAATAATGACTCAGGCAATAGGTACGGAAACTATGAAACACGATCCGCTGCTGATAGTCCAACGGTTAGGATTTTCACTGGCTGCCAGAAAAGGCTTATCTTTGCAGTCTTTCTTCATGACTGTAGCGAAAGAAGTACTTACGGAGACCGACATGCTCTCAGGCGGCTATCTGTTTTGACGTATGAAGGGTTGAGTGACGTAGCTTCTCTCGTAACTTTCAATTGCATACCAAGACCAACACTCAAAAATGTAGATGGCGAGCGGCAGCCCTCGGCATGAGTGACGAGAAACGTCTTAGATAAATTTTCGTCAAGAAGGGTAACACGGAGCGAAGGTAATTGACTGTTACATGTACTACAACCACTAACAGTAAACAACTTCAGGGCGGAAAGTTTGAATTTCCTTAAAAAAATAATATAAGTGGACAGTTAGAAAGTTGTGGTCTAGGGAGGAGTTGGCTTGATCTTCTGACCTGAATCTTCCTAAACGAATTGTATGCTACATAAATTATACAGTGATATATACAAGTGATTCTGGCTCCAAAGACCAAGCGACAAAATATGTCATTTTGAGATATGTTAAATTCTCTTTAATTTTAAGAAAAACTGGACTATGACAGAAAAAATATTAATCAAATAATGCAGTCGGCTTTTAAAAGTATAACAGATTCCGTGCAATAAAATTATTATCGCTCTTGGCATTACTAAGGAGTTTTGACTTGGGAGAGCACAAGCATAGACCAAGCCAAGAAAATACGACACAGACGCATAATGGATCACTTCACTCAAAGAGGAAATGAAAAAAAGAAGAGGTAATCACGAAATCAATAGCCACAATAAAATGATAGAATGAAGGCAGGCAGGCACTTGGAGAAATAAATATGTCTCGAATACCCTTGTAACAGCAATGAAGGTTATTTCTGGGTTTCCCATAATGGCAGATGCGCGTTAAAGCAAAAGTTGCCTGGCCACAACTTTTTAGTTTGGCGGTTACGTTGCCGTGACTACACCTTACGACGTTTGAACCTCACGCTAAAACTATACGTCAACGCAACGTTAAACTTACTCAAGTATATGTTGGAGGTATACTGCAAGCTTGACCCCTGCCGTTAGTCACAGGGTACAAACTGTAAGAAATAACTCATATGTTAGATATTCAGTAAAGTTGTACAGCCCCGTACAAGCTGAAGCCTCGTTCACGGTAACGTACTTGGATATGGAATTGTGTGGGGCGCATTTCGTGCGTTAGTGTGCACCTGTCGTAACATGAATAGGTCACACATCACGAACCGTACGGTCCTTATTCTTTACAGTATACCACAGTGTTGGAGTCTCCTTCCTTGAGAGCAAGCTAGAGCATTAATGCTCATCATAAGAGCATTAACAACAAAATATCAAATTAGGCAGGGAAAGAAATTCGTTCCGCTGACCTAACTGAAGTTAAGGTGATCTGGTGAGTGAGAAAGTTGCCTAGTCAACTACGGTGTTTGAAGAGAATAGCAGGGACAGGTAGCATGTCGATAAAATGTAGAACCCATACACGTGGGTGTTGTTACATACGGCCAATGGGCAGGAGAACAGCAAGATGGAAAAGAAAAGGAAGAGCACCACAATGCATCATTTGTAGGAGTGTGAAATTGGTGGGAAGGAATGTGGGCACGAAGACTATGTCTTCTGAAGGCCTGACTAAGGCTACCGTATCCTACGCGTTTTCCTTGAACCTCTGGGAGCACTACTTGTAATAACATAGGATGGGAGACAATAGCTCTACGATCTAACTCATTCCCTATGGCCTATCTTATGCTATTTGAGAAGGGCTAAAGAGAACCTTGGGAGCACTAGTAATTTCTTATAATCTATTATAATGGACTTTTCAATTTCCTCGTTGTGAACTCGGCAACATTTACAGGTAAGCAGGAACAGAACGCTAGCCACCAGGCGAACTTAGAACTCACAGGATTATTGTGCTCACAGATTAGAGAAGAACGCACGTGTGTTCTACACAGTTCTGCCGAGCGCGGTGGAGGAAGGTGCGAGTCATGGGTTTTGATGCGTCACGACATGGAGAAGCTCTTGTGTAACGAGCCGCCGTGGCTCCTCCGGACTGTATTATCCAACCCGGGGCAAAATGGCCTTCTTGAATCTGACTCAGTTCTTCAGGAAAGAAAATTTAACTCTAGTTTTGATGCTGGTTCTTCACGGTTCAGAAAATTCGGCCTAGGTAGGTACTTATGAAGTACTTTCAGAAACCAAAAATTGGTTCTGCTACTCACGTACTTTTAGGATACAAAAATTTAGCTCAGTTTCGTTACTGAAGCTGTACCTTCATAGGCCAGGAAATTTTGCTGTAACACCAATGCTATATACACTCAGAAACCAAAAATAAGTTCTGATACCAACGATCTGTTAAGAACTAAAATTTTCTCTCAGTTTCTAAAGCTGCACCTTTATATAAGAACTAAAAATTTTGCTTAGCTGTTGTTAATGTTATACCTTCGAGCTGCGCTACGTAGCTGCAAGAATGATTTCTTCCATAGGAACAGAGTAGGGGATAAAATCCTTGTAGCGAAACAGAACAGCCTGAATAAACTAGTATTAGCTTCGTAGCCAAAGTTGACCTATAGACAGTATCAAACAATTACATTATCGCAGTTGTCAAAGCTGTGATGGTATTGGATTAGACAGCTGTAGACGGACCGGCAGGCCCATTCTCGGAGAGCAGCAGGTTTTACGCTCCGGCTCTCTATGAGCTATTGCTGCTACGTCAAATTTTTTAAATATCTGAGAAAAAAAAGCCAAGTGGTCATCATGCAAGCGCAATTATAGTTGCAGCAGACTATCGGAGACTCGGAGATGTAAAGTTCGTTAGGGCATGAAAGAAAATGCATTAAGGTGGCCTCTAATGCATTGGTCGTCAAGAGTTTGTAACTGTGGAGGGTGTTGCTGCGATTCACAAAACGTGGTACATGATGTCCCTTTTTGTTGACCTGTGCTATTCGGAGCTATTGCATTTTCCATCGCACATGCGAGATACATTCTGCATCTCTATCATATGTGCTGTTCTGAGCCAAATGATCCAGCCCTGGGACTGCATTAACCACCAATAAAGGCCGTTCCAAAGCAGGCCAGAAATAAGCAAAGATAAAGTGACTACGAACGATCATGCGGTAGGTCCTCGCCACCAAAATCGCCTTCAGCTCGGCGGTAAATTGGAGATTACATGGGTGCTCTGAGCAAGCGCTTTTTGTGCGCACCAGACTCGTCTACCGCTAACTGCAACGTAATACTTATAATCTGGAGTTCATGAGATACGTGCGTCCGGGGTAGGGTGGACATAGTAAGAAACGTTTGGTTATTATTGGCCAGGATGTATGTAAGTTGGGAGGAGGTGGATGAAGAAACATTTGGTTATTGGCCAGTTATGCAGTTGGGAGAAGGTGGATGAAGAAACATTTGGTTATTGGCCAGTTATGCAGTTGGGAGGAGGTGGATGAAGAAACATTTGGTTATTGGCCAGTTATGCAGTTGGGAGAAGGTGAATGAAGAAACATTTGGTTATTGGCCAGTTATGCAGCTGGGAGAAGGTGGATGAAGAAACATTTGGTTATTGGCCAGTTATGCAGTTGGGAAAGTAGGTGATGGAGGAACACCTGGTGATTCGGACATAATACAATTGGAAGAAGTTGGCTGAAGAGATACTAGATTGTATTCAGTTATGCAGTTGGAGATGGTGGGCATTTACTCAACACTGGATTTAATAATTTCAGTAAATAATTTAAAACGCAGGGGAACTATGCATCTTAATAGAGTCCAATTAGAAATGGCAACAGCCGTGCGATAAGATACATTGCTTTAGGATAAAGCTGGTAGAAATGGAGAAGATATACCTCTTCTACTACAATAAGGTAGAATCATAGGAAGAACCTGAGTGGCCCTGTTTATAAAGATCTATTTCACTGTATTATCTCAAATATTATTGCTACGTGTTGAAAATCGACGATTTTTGACGATTTACTATGACTGGACACAACATTAAACTCATTAATTTGGTTCAATATATTATCATTTGAAATGCTGCAATTAGTTGAGCAAACTCTCTTATGGCGGAAAGGTTAACTCTACCTTACTTAATTAGGCTGGGTTACTGCATTACAAGTGTTCTTTCACATAAAAAAATACAATAGGAAAAAATAATATAGCAAAACATCACTACCTGAGCGAGACAGGGTAAGCCTCCCTAGACACTACTAGGTATTCCCCCCCCCCAAAAAAAAAAAATGATAATAATTACAATAAAAAAGGTTATCCGCAATCATCTGCTGTTATTTTTTATATTCGTAGTAGGGAAGTCACGTAAGATTAGGTGAGCAGTTTTTCAATTTCTTGCATTTCTTTATCCTCAAATAGCTAGTTAATTTCAAAGGTAATGTCTTCCTTTTCAAAATACTAGGGTGACATGTATGTCTAGTACCCGTCCACCATGCTAGTAGAAATCCACTTGGTACTAAGAAAAAAACTTCTTGTGTGAAAACTAGCTGTGCTAGAAAGCCGTACATAGGCCTAAACTGTAGCCTAAGTAGTGCCGCACCATCCCTGTAAGTGAAGGGCAAAAAAAAAAAAAGGTGGGGTTCTCACATTATTTCACTATTAACATGAAAATATGTGAAAACCACCACTGTTTGTTTGTCCTATTTATTCGACCGTTATTTTCAGGGATGGTGCAGCACTACTTAGCCTACAGCTAAAGCCTATGTAGGCTACGGCTTTCTAGCACTGCTAGTTTTCACACAGGAAGTTTTTTAGTGCCAAGTGGACGGCTACTAGCATGGTGGACGGGTACTAGACATGTTACCCTATGGTTCGAATGAGGAATTGAAGATGTAACAATTATACAGGCATGATGTTTCTTTCGTAAGTTGAGCAACTGATGAGAATAGGTAACTGGGAAAGAAGAAGTGCTCCAGAAAAGAAACTGAGTAGAGTATAACAAACGAAAGCCTTGTGGGTGTAAAAGGGAAAACATTGAGAAATGAGAGCAAGTGCAGCTAAATCGGCCATCAGGTGGAATAAAAAAAAAAAAAAAAAAATTCCAGTCGACACGAGCAGCGGGAAGTGGCGAAGGCCTAATTATAAACAAAACGCTAAGGTAAGCAGAAGATAAAAGATTGGCAGTAAACTTGTTTCTCAACACTCTGCGTGAAGTCACCCGCTGGGGTAGCGACGGCCCTTACAGCTCCTCCTGGCACCATTCTTTGTGGAACAAAATATACGTGCAAAATTCTCCTCATTTTATCTTTCTATTTCAAAATGAAGCGTGTGACTCGCAGAGGGTCATTATTTTTTAATTTACAGTTGCTCAGTAATAACGCTCGGAAACTTATGGAAGGGTGATGAGGTTGAGCGCAAGCGTTCCACATCATTAAATTAGGCAAGGGTACGATAAGGGTCGGTTAGGTTGGGGCGTCAACTGCAACACCGAAATATTCGAGGCAGGAAAATGCCGAGTCAAGCGACTTCTTCACATGATGAACTGCCCACACGCCTGTCAAAAGTGCCTAAAATACTTGCAAAATCCCCACCGAGTTCTCAGACTTCTCGCATGAAAGAATTACGTGGCATTTGACGCGAATGAAAGTTTTACATAAATCCCATGCTCTGATGAAACCAAAAGTTCTGTCCCCACTTGTACAAAAGTTAGGAGGTGACCTGCCGACCAGATGTAAAGTACTCAGAGATAATATTTCACTCAAGGTACTAAGCTACTTGAATTTTAGTAGTTTGTGAAAGGGTGATATTGCCATTGCGATGAACTTGGGAAACTAGTTAAATATCATTGTCATTTTAGCAAAATTCAGCGATTGTTGTACTAGCTACTTTTGACAGTACAGTATGTAAATATTCAAAAATAACCGCCTAAAGGTCATAAATATGAAATAAATTTCGAAAACACCTACATACACGCACATTTTATTATTAAAATTCCAGACAAATGCGAATAAGGTAAACTTTTATACCTAGGAATCATTAATAACGTGCACCAGGCGCACTGTCCCAGTACATAAAAAACAGTTTCTGTGTGTGGATAGAAACTTTTCATCAAGTAGCCCTGCTAGTACTGGAGAGATAGGACGCCTAAGGCCACACAATGCAACAACCCATTAGAAGCTGAAAATTTTCCTAGTTTCTTTTGGATGAAACTAAAAGTAACTCCGCTCTGTGCGTACAATGCAAAAAAAGTCTTATGTCCTTCAACTTTCTCAGGAGGTTCCTAATGCGAGGTGAAGACGAAATTTATGCCTGACCTCCAGAGCATCCACGTCTAAAATATTTCTAATACTTGTATCAGGAGGAGTGCACAAAGAAGATCATAACTTTATGCTGGGTTAGGTCGTCATGTTGTAAACAAGCGATCGTAGCTCAAGTCTTCGGGTCGCTTCAGAGAACAACTGCAGAGGAGGAGGGGAGAAAAATAATACCTGGAAGATTTTTTGAATGGGTTCTGCCTCAAGTCTTCGTGGCAGGAATCTGCAGCTATGAGTCAAGTTGGAGCTTCGGCCAAGTTACGACTGACTACGAGATTACGGAGATACCTAAATTGATTGTGATGGGAGGAGAATGAGGGTCAGAAGAAGCGTGAGCTTAGGATGAGGTTCTTGCAGCCTTGTATGTGGACAAGTTACGATCAATAGCTTTCTTCTTTATGATGGAGGTCAACGTAAGTAACCGATCTGTCTCGAACCAGGAACAGTGACGGGGTAGTGACTGAGGGGAGAAGGAAGACATGTAAATAAGGAGAATATTTTTCGGCATGACGGTGCGATTGCTGGGTTTTAAGAGAAGCTTTAGGCAAGCTCTTGAAGTAAACATCGTCTGGAGAATTAATCAAGGAGGATCATTAATAAACATGTCAGCTTAGATGAATGTCATAATTGGAGAGTTTACTGCAAGTTGCAAGATTTGTAGTCGTTCTGACTTTATGAAGTAAAATGAGAAATGCATTCATGAATATTGCTAAGCCAAAAGTAAAAGAATGTCTAGCGTAAATTTAGCAGCTCTTTAGAGTTATGTTATTGTTGGTTCTTTGCATCCGTAGGGTAAAAGCATTGAAATGCATTGGTAAACCATTTCATTAATCTATAGTTAATGGTAACAGTAGCTGCCATTATTCTAGTGAGATAATTGTTGTATGCCACTCGATTTGGAAGTGCTAGATTGTCACAGTTTAGATTGTCTTAGGTTAAGTTAGGGAAAGCGAAAATATTCCTTTATGTTAGGTAAATTTTTTAGTAATAAATTTCAGCCTAGGATCATATTTTTAAACTTAACCTATTTTCAATACAATTATAGAGTAAACACTCAAATTTTAGACCAATTTGGGACTCAATTTTCTGAAGCTCTACATGGATGGGATTCTTGATATGATACTAAATGCTAACAACACCTAGGCTTTTAGCAGAACTAGTAAGAGTACTTGCTTAGGCTTTGCGAAAGGCAAAAGGCCCCATTAATTATAAAATCTACTAGTTGTTACATAGTGCGAAGCAATATGAAAATCAAGACGATATAATGATATGCTTAATCTAAGCCTGCCTGCCCACAGCGTATACCGTGATCCAAAGAGGAAGAAGGAAAGGACATAGAGTATGCCAAGGAAAGCGGCGGACCCTTGCACGAGGGTGTTTCCATTCTACATACTAGACGAGACGTGTATGGGAACGAACAGATCAAACAGAGGAACGTAGCGTTAGTAGGAGTCTGAAAATGGAAGGAAGCAAATTGACAACACAGAAAAGATGTGCTACGAGTCTTAACTACCTATTGTTAAAGTAACTTATTGGGACTTGGTGACGCTACTCCCAATGGTAATGAGAACGGAAAACTTTGGCGCGTTGTGTATTCCCTAAACAGCAAAAAAAATTATAAAAACCAAAACAAAAGTATTTTGAATTCCTTGATTAATCAAGTATGAATTACGTTTTACCAGTCGCCAAAATCTGTACGATTTCATACATGAACAATAACCAGAAGGAATTTACCTCAAGTTGATGGCTCTTGAGAACCATGACCAACATCAAAGTTTGCTATGATAACACACTATACTGCAACAACGATATTTGTTTAGTTAGCCGAGAGCTGTCTCACTGCTTTATTTGCCATGCTAAAAGCTCGCGCATCTTGTGGAGTTTTGCGAAGGATTCATTTTTCAGCTGTTTACATTGGAAAGTGGCTATTGAGGCGAGCTGAATGAAGTAAACCGCATGATCAACACACGACGATCGTCAGCGGGAGAAGACGAACGACATGAAGCAAGACCAATCGCTGCGTAAAGGGATCTGGCGACTTTCCCTCTGAAACTGGATATCTTGGCGAGTTTTCCGCTCCTCTACCACAGCGGCAACATTCATCTACTTCTAAATATAGCGGTGGTTATAAGGAAAAATTGCACATAGCCAAACAACACTGGAGTTTACCAAGGCCCATTTAACGTTGTTTCACGCTAGATTCAAATGGATGTAATCTACTTCTTAACTACATACCCGTGGTTGTAAGGAAAATAAAGCCATTATAAAACACAAGTGGAGGTTTCCTTGGCTTGTTAAAGTATAGTTTTACATTTCAGTCTTTTGGAACTGCCGCATCTCGTCAGCCGCCCGAATGATTCATTTCCTCTACGTAAACAACAGAAAAACCCACAGGTTTCTGTTGTAATTCAATCAAAAATTAGAAACACTATGAAAACTCCACAAATGACACTTGCTAACAGCTAACTGACAAAACAATTTACATTTAGCAAATCTTTAGATAGAAACAAACTTGTGTTTGTACGTACACAACACTGCCTGAAAGAATGTTAGTGACGTAAGCAATAGATGGCATATACATGTCTTCATACCCATGTGGTTTCTAGAGTGAAGTCAACATTCGTTAATGCTAGAAAAATACAACTGCGATTTTACACGGTGATTTTACAACTCTAACTACGATTTCACAAAGCGATATTTTAGGTTTCTGCATCCGTTGATAAATTTCTGGGATACCCTAAAATTCTATCAGTGTTTCATACAGCAAACAATTATAGTATGTAATAATACTTATTAGTGTTTCACGAGACAAAATTTGATTATAGAACCGCACCTTCTTTCCACGAAACAAAAATTAGGTATTGAATCATATCAGAGCTTTATTTATGAAATACAAATACACAGCTATTTCAACCTTGTCATTTTAAATACATGTTCTTACGTAGTCACGTCTGCATTTTTATCCAATCAAATAACAGTCAATTGATAAATATGAAACAACGATCGTTACAATCACGTCAGGGTTTTATATATTCAAACAAATACTTAATATAAAGTACAGGTTCTTACAGAGACACATCTGTGTTTTATGAAGTGCAAATATCTATAGAAAGTGTATAAGTATAAGTACATTGCCCAGTTGAAGCAAAATATTTCATAGACAGACGGGCAAAAAAAAAAAAAAAAAATGGCGGAGAGAGAGAGAGGAGGGAAAGAAGCTCCCGTAAGCGTAGAAAATATTCATGCAAATTCAAGTGTTGCTAACACGACCGACAGTATAGGCCTGCTTGTCGGCTCCCTTGTCTAATCCATCACTGCAAAGGTCCCCTGATATCGCCGCTTCTACCGTTTGCATACACCAGCACGGGGCTTGTCACCCCGGCACTCAGCATTATTCTCTTTCCTGATTAGGAGTTTTCGCCGAATTATCTGCGAATGTTGGTTTGGCAACTCAAGATGCAGGGTGAAAATTGGACGGAGGAGTAATTCTTGGGGCCTCTGGAGGAATAGTGGCATTAAGCAAATACCTTCGCTTAATTATCTACGAATGTTGATTCGGTAACTCAAGGAGGTTGAAAGTGGAATGAACGGGTAACTTTTGTAGGCCCTTTAAGGTGTATAGGCATGAAGCAAGAATATTCCTAAGAAAATTTCTGCTGCTTCAGAGGCTAATTGATAATTCTATAGCTAGCTTGGGGTGGTTGATAAATTTATTAGGCAAGTAATACGATTTTCTACATTTCTATATTGTTGAAAGAGGATATTTCGAGCAGTTAAGAAACTGAAGAACGTTGAAAAATACCCCTAGTACATATACTACGAATGCAGAACGCGTGAAAAGCAAAAAAAAAAAAAAATAAAATAAAATCTACGCAGTATTACAGCTGTGGTGAACCACGGATCACATTCTCCATTGGGTAACTAAAAAATCATCCAATTTGACACGCAACTAAAAACGAGTAACAGAAAATTAGGCCAAACTAAATGCAGTTAACACGTCATCAGTGTCGGTCTTCTACATCAATTTTCAGGGCAACCAGTCCTAAGCAGAAGCCTTAGCGGCCTTGCGCTAATCTATCATAATTTCCCAGAAGCATGCAAGCAGCTTCCTTCTTCTGAGTAGGCGGTTATAGTGCGGGCGAAGATGAACTCAACCGATTCATTTTCTGTTAAGTGACACGGAGCCGTAAGTCCCTGGACAGATTCACTTTCATTAACCACTAATAACTGGACTTCTGCGGACCACCGGTGCTTATTGGCGGGAAAATTTACTGGCGAAAGAAAATGACCGCAATCCGTCCAGAATCAGCGATGCGATCCAAGGAGCATACGTCATGTGAACTGCGCGGTCTGCCGCAAAGTATCGCCAGGAAAACTTAATTACTTCTTTTTGCGCCACAATATTTTTGAAATTGGAACAGATTTTGTCACAATTTCAATTTAGGCTTAGCTTAAGTGTCAGAATATGCATGAATTCTTCCTTTGTAAAAACAGTTCTTATTTCAGAGTCATGATATTCATGACATAGATCTGTGTTCTGATTTTTAGTTTCAGGATATTCTTGACCTAGATCTACCTTTAGTGTGAACATAGTCTTAAAATGAGATTAATGGTCAGTTTGTATTATACAGTCCATTTGTCATAATAGAAACCGTGCATTATGCACCAAAGCCATGCAGTTTCACTGCGAGAGTTTTAACGACTATGTCCTTGTTATAGGCTTAATCAATATCACCATTGACAACAATGCTAATTAACGTACTGAATAAACTTTCCCTGTATTCTGGTTTTCCCAAAACTATTGTCTACATCGATGTTTTAGGTGATTAAGGAAACTGTTATAATAACATGTCATTAATACACTTCTCCTAATTGCATTCTATGCTACAATTTGCTTAGACGGTAGGTTCAAAAGGGCTGCGTTTGGGAAAATAAGCTAAGTCAGTGCTTCTTCTACGGAAGAGGTAATTGTGGTTACTATGCCTTGTTTTTTAATATGAAGAATGTACGAGTGTACCTCATAGAGTAGCGTATGTCAACTACTTTAAACTTTAAAGTTAGCCAGGTTTACCAGCGGGCTGTCATCTAAATTACTGAAGATCCACAAGTATATAGGATTTATGTGTTAGCTCATAAGTATCAATATCTATTTATTCTATTTACAAAGTTACTAAGAATGTTAAAGATAAGAAAAACCCAAATAAGCACCGTCCACGCTAATCTCCTGCCGAAGGATTTTCTAATACAGTCTAACTTTTCAAAAGATACCTTATTTTATTAAGTGATGGCTACAGTGATTACTGTAATCTCCAGGTAGTTCAAATTTCTATTATCCTCTCAATTATATAAACATGGGAAAACTGAATCCCTCGTAACTCGTCCTGCTAAAAAGTTGAAATGTTCTCCCACACTTTACAGTCTGGCCGACCACTGACGTAACCCGTAGCTTATGCAAGCCTCGTCAGGGAAGAGGGAAGGAAGACCGGGCCGCAATCAGGTAAACAAGTTGCTGGTGCGGAGAAACAATGCATCTTTGTGAAGAGCTTCTCTGAAAAACCTGGCCGAGGAATCCTATACAAAGGAGCATCGGTATTCCTCGTTCTCAAACGCACCTATGTATAGCCATCCTCGTCTCCCAGATGAAGTACAATGCTCGAAAAAATAAGGTCAAAAAAAGAACTTTTAAAACAACAGAGAATCTAAAAAAAAAACTCCAACACGCTTAGAAGTGAGGAAGAAATTCACGGCGAACGGAACGGCTACCGTAGAAAAAGTTGGATACAAAAAGGGAGCAGAAAACTCCGCACAGTTAGCCAAGATGGACTTAAGTTTGTACTCGTTAACGGTCGTGTTTTGTTTAGAGGAGGATAGAAGGCGCATCTGCTATGGTTGAGTGGGTGTTGGATGTACGTTGTGGCATAACGAACGGAGCATGGCGTGATCAACTCAACATGGCTTACTGATGTGGTGGAGTAGATACAGCACGCGCGGAGTTACCATTTAAAGGCATTGCTACCTGCCTGAGTGAACTTTAGTATCAGTAAAGCTAATCTCCTGGAACTTGCTGATAAACTTCTTCATCTGGACACTATGTTATTCACTTTTAGATGCATAATGCATGTTACGAAAGCCATTCATTTAGTGAAATTGTAACTAATGTATCGCTTTATGGGCATACTTTATTAACCTACTCCCATAGCACCATTCAAAATTCTAGCAAATAATACCGTTTAAATCTGTCTGCTCTTCAGGGTATAGCCTCCTGGCACTGAAGAAATGCCAGTATAAAATATCACACTGGTCATTATTATTTCAAAGTATTTTTTCTATAAGTCTGTGATGTGCTGTTACTGTTGATTGTAAAAATTATATTCTTCTCCCTTCTCTATTGTAGGCCTACGGGACTTTGTGAGCGCAAGAACTCTCAATTGTTTGTACTACTCGTAGCCGTTGGTTTAAATAAATCAAATTGAGACAAATTTACTAATTTTGCAAGCTTGGCCAGGGAAACCATCTTTCTGTCTTAACTTCCTGGCAATTAAATAGCTGTGGTTAATAATAACATTATTATCGATATCGTTTCTGTCGCTATGTCAAAATAAAACAAGTTATGAAATTTAGATCGGAAATATTACCTCAGTTAAATAAAAACATCCGATCTTATTATTTCCCGGACCCTGAACACCTCTTGTTGTTTATCGACATTACGTTTTCACCGTCTTCAAGCAAAAAATTACGGAAATTCAGCACAAAAATGTTACCTTAAACACATTCCGCTTGATAACTTCCCGGAAATTAAGCATTACTGAGTATAAAAAGCGAAAGGCATATTTCTATTCATTCAATCAAAGTAATGTCACAACTTGCAGGAAATTTATCTAGTTCCCACAGACCTGACACCCACAGGCCACAACAAAGACTGTCGCTGTCGCTCATGTCCAACCTCCAGTTTATTTTTACGATTCTTTTTCAACGTGACTAAGACAAAAATAATAAAAAAACAGAAAATTCAAAATTATGAAAGCTGTAAGAACGACCTTTAATGTAAGGATACATAATCAGCTTATATAACTAAAAACAATAGTGAACGAAAGGTTAACAGAGTTGACTTTGGGTGGTGCCGATAATGGGTGAAAATAATATAAATATCCAAACCCCGTCATTTCTATACATGTATTTGAAGACGTTCGTACTGCAGCAATGTTAATGTAGATTGTCACAGTTGTAAAAGAATGGGCAGCCTTAATTCTAAAAGTAGAATAAGCACAAAACTATTTCTGTGTCATACAGCTCGACACGGTTGCACATAAACATTACAAAAGTATGCGCTAGTTAGGTTAGGCTCTATTAAGTCAAGTTAGGTTACAATAGGTTTAGTCAGTTAATTAATTATAGGTTATGCCAGGTTCAGTTCATCTATTCTAGAGTAGGCTAGGTACCTATAACATAACTTCTAGGTAGACTCCTCATCTATGAATCTGAGGTAGGCTACATACTACAGCGGCTGCATACTACACCGGCTACATACTACACCGGCTACATACTACACCGGTTGCATACTACACCGGCTACATACTACACCGGTTGCATACTACACCGGCTACATACTGCATTGGCACCCCAGCTCATTTTACTTCCTGTAGCCAGCAACTACTCTTCAGCTTCTCTTTCGCATATCAAGATACACCATCATATACAGTAAGTCGTGCAGACAAGGGTATCGAGTTTCAAAGAACAAATCTCTATTTGGCGGAGGACACCTTCATGTTAATTGATATAGCCGTTGAAAGTGGCTGACATGCAAATCTTGAAGCCATCATGCCAGCTCGATATGGTGCTCTGAGGAAAACACCTTCTCTTACCCGCAACTCTACGAGTGATTACCCTAAACAAGCATATTAGTGCTTATCTTAGGTGTTCAGCCGACAGCGGGGCTGTTTACAGCGTAATAAGTATGGTCAATTAAAAGTAGGGACTTGATTGACCAAATATATGGGGAGACTTGGTAGCGATATCGCCACGAGCGGGTGATCCATCGCGAGGCCCGACTGGGCTGAAGCTAACGGTATCGAGCAGTTATTGGTTTTAGCATTTTAAGAAGGAAATACGAAAAAAATATGATTGTTCTGTACGGTGCTGAGACGTTTATAGCTCAATGCAAATAATAGGAGCTTAGTCTAGAGCTGTAAGATGTATATTTACAGTTTTGTAAAGATGACTTTAAGCACAGCCTCAACTGATAAAATCATTCAAATTATGTACTGTAGTTATTTAACGCGCTAGTATTCATATGGGGTGAATGGTTCAGTTTCTTATTGAACAGAATCTCGGATACTGAAAGTGTAGTTTGCATAATTTTATAGAAAATTCGTTCATTCAAATATGCTTAGCTCTATGGTCTATACTAACTCACAAAGACTAGAACTACTAGATCTTTTGGACAAGGTACAAGAGATGCTGTGCTAGATGTTACAGAAATTCAGGAATAAACCTGTTGCTTTCATTGTATCATTAATCAGCACAGGAATTTGAAAGTAACGTCTCCAGTGAAACGGCCAAATTAACTTAAAAAAAGACTGGGCTTGAGACTGTAAACGATCAACAAAGTAAGACTGTTAAAAAGTTACTGACAACTCGTTGCTAACTGCATTATCAAGAGGCTAGGAGTAAAAGTATGTAAATGAAAAAAAAAAACAGTCGCAAGAAAAAAGGAATATTATCATGAACAAAAGCATCATTGGTGATTTTTAGCAACGTATACAAATAGTCGATCGCATTTAATGCTGATCAGTAGCGTGAAACTGACACTGATGCGAAGCAAACTATACAGTAGGAAGTAGGTCACTAAACCAGGTATCGGCGACACCTACTCAATTCTGAACATATTTCGTCTCTAAGAATGGAGGTATGAGATGCATTGTTACCATGAAATAATCTGGAAGATGATATCCTACGGCCATAATGGCATTATTCGAGACACATGGGCAGAAAATGATTTACGACTACGACACAATACCAAAAATGACATATAGAGTGCAGTAGAGACGTCATATATTCGGAAAAAACTGATGTCAAGCTTCATTAGAACTGTGGCCTCAGAATGACAGGTTGGCTTAGTCAAGCAGACATGCTGGAATTTTGCATTATTTATGGTATCTTTGGACATGCTCTACAGCAAACAATGACCAGATTTTCTCTAAGACTGATCATCATCTTTGAACTTTTGGCTGCGAGGGAAATTCACCCCGGCAACGGACCACCCCAGTTCCGCTTTTCCAACTTTCACTATCAAACGGTACATTCTATTGTGTCTTCACAATTCCCTCACCTACTTCCATATTCGCGAGTTATCCCCACTTGCATCGGAAACTGATAGTCGCAATTGTTATTTATATGGGAGAAAGTGACACGTTCGTGAAACTGAACGACATCAAAGGCTGCCAAAATATCCCATGGGAATTTATCTTCCTAAGCCCCGACTAAGCGATACCAAACGTCAGACTATTTCGACTACTTCTCTTAAGAGCCATATTATGGTTGCCCAAACAGATTTTGAGGCCTCCCTAGATGATAAACTCATGTAAATCATCTTCTGGACGGCCAAAATTTCTATGACATTGGCTTAGTACTAGATTTGAAATGAAGATAGAGTATTACTTACGCCAGTGTTTCAAACAAGAACGTCGAGATGTGACTTGTAAAAGATTAGACAGTAAACGTTTGTCGGGACAGCGTTACTTACTGTAAATTATAGAACAAGAATTTCGCTTAACATTTTATATCCTTAGTTATCATATGCTACATTTTTACTCGTTTGCATTCGAACAAAATATTACATGAGACTCCCTGATTGCCGTATTTCCTAATGCATTCTCTCCTATCAGATACATATATAGCTATGACGTCAGTGAACTAACTTAGTCATTTAACATTTTCTTAGTCAAGACGCTGCGTTATTTTTTTTGAAAATGTTGCACAAATACCATAAGGCTTGATAAGGCTATTACAAACTTAACGGGATGTCCCATTTGTTCAATCATTTTCGGAAAGCACAGATTTGCTACACGCTTCATTTCCATGATGGAATTACTTCCTGGAAAAGCCCTAAAGCTCATGGAACTTTCACTTGCTTTCGTAAATATAACAGATTGTTAGAAGAACTAGCAATACGTGTTTATAAAGTTGGTTTTCATGACATAGTTGGCCCAGGCTCACACTCCGAAGCCGTAACTTTGGTATAAGTTACCGTGTATTGGCAGGGACGCCACAAAGAATCACGGAGCTCTGGTCACAAGGTTTGTTTTTATGGATTAGGTGCCACGGGGTTGCACTCCATGGCCATAATTTAGCCAAAAGTGGCCATTTGTTTGTTGTGGTCACGACTAAATGTCTGGACTCTCATCACCTTAAGATAACAGCAAGACTGCTTCAGCTCACACCGGGAATTAACTAAAAGATTAAATCACCCAAGTATCGATAGCCAGCAACTTTCCATAAAGAATCTAATTGGCCGGCAATAAATATTCCGGCATATTTACGAAGCGAGACCCTCTCAGGTCTATGGTAGCGTCTGCAGCTCCGCCATATATCATCGCAACGAGTTGGGAATTAATATCCTTCATATGGGCCAGCACAAGGTTGCAGTTCTTGGCTGAAAGTTTGTCGAAATCATCACCTTCATACATTCGTTACAAAACAAACTACAATTTTATCTGACTATTCAGTACAGTAAATTGATGGTGGGTAAATTATTGCGCATATGAAAACTGTAAATAAATTTTTGTAAGAAAACATTATACTTATCTAGAAACCTTATACTTATCTAGTGAAACACAAATATTTGAATTTAGCTCTCTGAGTCACAGTGTTTGTTTCAAAAATAAAGTTATATGTTCGTTGGGTAATATTATTATTATGACATAAATTTATTAGCATCTACAACTTTATTATGAAAATCTTGCTAGTGCTACAATGATATCATCTAATTTTCATATATCCATAGCCCTGACAGTCCTAAAGACAGAAACACGCCACGATAATTCTTCATCTGTTAAGCGACAGATGAGAAATAAAAAATTCAGCCCAATGATTTAGCGCGATAGTCAAACAAGACAAAATTAAGGTCTTCCTTAGCTGGGTTCTCTATTATAGCTGTAAAAGTTGACAGTTGTCCAGTGGTGGTAGAGGAGGTTCATAAGAACTGCAGCTCTCTTGCTCATTCCCTTCCAATAGAATAAGATGCTCAGATCTCAATTTATTGCAGTGTCCTACACAGCCAAAGCTGGGTTATCTAATTCATCTTTGAGGTACCTTCCTACCCCTCCCTTGTACTATAGCCTTCCAAGAGAGGAAAGATAAAACTAAGGTTAATTGTAAGACAAAAGTAGATAGGTCAGTTTCACCGCAATGCTAATGGATTAATTGTATAATAATGATTTTTTTTTAAATCGTCGGAGAGAAATTGAATGATAGACCAGTTTATGCTGAATACTAATGGGTTATGTTTATCAAAATATTCAATCGCCCTGTTAAAACTCAACTGATATGTTAGTTTATGATAAATGATAATGGGTTGCGTACATTAAAATGTTCCATCGCCTTGAAATGTCTAAATTGATAAGACAGTTTACTGCATGGCCACGTGCTGATGTGCAAAATATCAATAATTGCACTACATCAAATCCTTCATACGGCCGTTTCACTGCATGTTAAACGGACAATGTACATACATACTTTTTCGTCGAGCAAAAAAGCTGAACGATCGTTTTTTTTTATTGTCGGCAAAATTGAATATTTTCTATCAAGAACTTACAACACATAGCAGAAAATTTAACAGAAAACGACGCTAGAAAGCGGAAGCGGTTAAAATTGTATAGACGGCTAAGATACCCGGAACAAATGCGCCTGACGTAAAAAAAAACGTTGCCTCGCTTTCCCTAAGGATTTTGTTTAGCTTTTCGTTGGATGAAAATGCAAACAATTTGACATGGAGTAAAAAGATGAACTGAAGAGAACATTGCTTCCTTCAACGACAGCCAACGTCAGGTTCTCCAAGACGAGGTGTAACTTGAATGCATTGCGAGGAAATTTTAATCGAGGCTGTACATTGATCTATTTTTAACTGTTCACAGAGTACGCAGAAAATGGAATATTAGGGACAACTAAAAAAACCTTAACAAAAAACATAAGATTCGTTATTTGCCACAATGTCATTAACAAACACCAGTAACTTGGATTGTACATAATCAAAGGGGGATTTGCTTAATCATGGCAATAAGGTTGTTTTAGTGGTCAAAACGAATACCTCATCATAAGACTCGTTCATTATTGCACAGAAATTTTTTTGATAAAAGAACAAGAGAAAGAAGCAAGCAAATTGAAAAACAGTATAGTGCAGCTTAGTACTGACAAAAACTTTGTTCTATTAACAACTTTCCATCGATAAGTAAAATGCTCTTTGGCATGTTTGATCTACTATTACTGAGAAGACACCGGTAATGTCAGCACAAAGAATTGAACGAAGTAAAGACAACATCTTAGGAATAAAGACTGACCAAAGACGAGCGAGAGGATTTAAGGCATTACCGCTAGTGCGACAGTCGGGTTAGTTTTGAGATCGTGTTGGTCCTAGTAAGACATAAGGTTAGGGTAATGTGCAAAGGTGTACAGGATCACGGAACTGAATCAGCCATTGGTTTATGCATGAAGAAGGGCTGGCGACCTGGTGTTTAACATGGATATGACGGGTTAACGGATTGAATCATTCACCAGTACTCCTAATAGAACGAGTAGGCATCTTGGTGTTTAATTTGGAAATGAATGGTTATTGGATTATTCTCCATTCGCAGTAGAATGAGCTGAAAACCTGATGTTTAGTATGGACATAGCGGATTACTGAATTTAATCATCAATTCAGAGTAGAATGAGCTGGAAATCTAATATTTAGTATGAACCTAGTAGTTTATTGAATTTAATGAGTAGAATGAACTGGAAACCTTGTAAATAAGTAGTATTTAAAATGGACATATAGCGTTATTGGATTTAATTATCAAATGGCAGTAGAATTAGCTGGAAAACTGATGATTAACAAAATAGGGTTATTGGTTTTAATCATTCACTATCAGGAGGAGCCAGTGAAACTGCTAGAGAGCGGGAGAAAGGCCTAGCCCAACTTAGCACAAGGTCTGAGGAGGTCGAGAGCTGGATTTGAAACCGAATATCGGGAGCTCGTGTCTCTCTGCCTGACGCTTTATGTGGTCTTAGGTCTAGAGTGACAGGCGGGACCAGGGCCCAGCAGCAGGATTTTAGGGATTATACAAGTTGTNCCAACTCAGCGCCTGGTCTGAGGAGGTCGAGAGCTGGATTTGAAACCGAATATCGGGAGCTCGTGTCTCTCTGCCTGACGCTTTATGTGGTCTTAGGTCTAGAGTGACAGGCGGGACCAGGGCCCAGCAGCAGGGTTTTAGGGATTATGCAAGTTGTAATAGGTAGTGTGCCTGTGTGTTGTGCTATGGAATACGTTAAACTTGCAGCGAGTGGGTAGAAACTAAGCTATTCTGCGGAAAGAAGTACGTGCCTCGGTTGTATCAATACGAATCCGATATGAAAGCAATGTATTTCTGCAGCCAACAGCTATAGTGCATAAGAGGATTAAATTAATGAAATGTCTAATGAGCTTACTTAGGTATTGTAGAAACTCACTAAACTCTGTATTAATTTTATTGCCGTTGCTTACTTCTTAGTAGCTATGAAGGAAGCTGTAGAATTGGAAGCTGGTCAACTTATTGGCCACGCTGTAAATATATTACTTGATATTATTTATTATGCAGACTGCATCGCTAAGACAATCAGGGTTTTTAACCTGTTGATGAATCGAGACCCTGAGCGGACTGTCCAATATGGATGGCCCCACGCCACCTTCATCTGGCTGTGGAAGTGACCATTAAGAATAGGCCAGGATACGTTAGGAGAGGTTTCGTACAGATAGAACAAGCGCTAAACTTAACTTATAGACGCATATATCTATTATACCAGAACTTCAGTTACGCCACCTACTACTGTAAGTTGACACCGTTTTTTACACAGCGTGCCTCCCGATTGGTCTGAGAAAAAGCTGAATCATAGGTTTTTTCGATTCAGGATGATCTTATGTGACTCTCCTCACTCATGAGAGGATTAGCAGTGTTCGAAGCGTCGTTTCTAAAATACACTCGCTGGCTTTCTCATTCGGTTAATATGTTGGAGACTTCAGTTCTGAGCGTCTTATTCGCCAATTTAGGCTGAGCATGAGGCGTATTAGGTCTGCGATTAACACTTAAAGCTGGATCGAACGTGGAGGAATAAAGAGTTTCAGACAAGCTAAGACTTGTTGCATTGGATTATCTCAATTGAGCAAAGGGGCGAGTCTAACACGGTAAGCTGAAACAAGAATTATACATTGTACAATAGATTGTCCGTATAGTGTAACATCCGAGCGGTGTCTCCACGGAGATTCCAATTTTAACACATTCAAAGGCTCAGTCCACACACTTGACTTCGTCATGTAAGTCTAATCATCAATTGGTTAACTAAATGTTGAATGCGTCACTATTAGTAAACGATTGCCTAAGAAGGAAGACTCTAAATAAAAGATGATGATTAAGATGATAACGGGCGTTAGCAATCATTCAGTCACGAATGTCGTTAGCAAAATAATGATTAGGAGATAAGTATCAATCAACATCTACCTACGAACGGAGTCGACATTGAGAGCAAGAGCATTTACATTTCGGAAATATGAATAAAGTATCGTTTTCAGTTAAGGATGAAAACGAAACCACGTTCGCATATAAAGAAGTAACAAAATAGACTTCCATGTCAGCAAACAACCACCAAGTAGAGCTAGCAAAAAAAAAAAAAAAACTATCAAGATATCAGTGTCAAGGAGGTATCCGCTCAAGTTCCGCTTTTTTTTAATTCAAAATGGAGCGACAGTCCACAACTGTGTTGAGCACCCAGAACAGGTTCATATTTTGGTCAAGTTTATTTAGGGAGTGTCTTCGAAGGACATCACTGATAACAAATTGGGCGGCCGCAATTTAAACGGCAGGCAGCTTAAGCTTAATCGAATGCACGATTTGTGAGCGCATGTAAGACAACAGCGGAGAAATATATACCTACGGTGCTGCGCCGCCACGTAAAAAAAAAAATCGTTCTCTCTTGAGAATTGTTCTCAAAGATTTTCTCCATGCTCAATACTTCACTACTTGTTTAGGAAACAATGCGAGGTTTACTAAAGTAATTTTTAAGGAATCTCTAGGCCTCAAAAGCACACTTCTTGAAGAAATTGGTTGCACCAACATTCGCACTGTTTTTGACAGCCGCTTTTAGAATAAAAAAGCTAATTCAACTTTGCAGCTCATAAAACGTACGCAATAGTGATATTCCTATGGAAAAAGCAGGATGAAGTCATACAGTGAAGGGTAAAAGTAGGTGAGAGGCGAAAAGCTGCTCGTAGGGAGAGATATACGGGAAATGTAAAGTGACACTCAACAAAACCAAACTTCATTATTTGATTTCGATCACGTAGTTTTCACTTCAGAGAAGTTATTTATATTTTACTCACTGCAACTCCGTTTTTGCAAAAATGTATTGTATTCTCGTACAATATGCGCTTCGCTAGTCGTAATAACTCACCAGACTTTGCATGCCAATACTCCAGGAAAACAACCCGTGGGGAAAATCCTCACTAGTCATAATATCTCATCTGCGTGCTAATTTTTAATAAAAATGCTAATGGAAAATATTCCTATAATACCTCTTGTCAGTCAAAATAACTCAGCTCTGCACCAGCAGCAAATTATAAACAAACTTTGGTTAAAATTTTGAAATGGAAACTGAAGTCGCCGCTAGACTTTTCTGAAGAAGAAACAACGATTTGCATGGAGGTTTAAAACTTAATAGGAGCTGATGAAAGAGAATTGGTATTGAACAATACATCAATTTTTTTAAACCTTCTGTAAAAGGAGATATAAGTAGAGCATGCACTGTATAGTGCGCGAGAGAAGGTTATTTCAAACAGGGCTTCTCGAAACCATCAAATGGGCCTTATATGGCAACTACCAAATAGGCCTTCTCGTTGATAACTATTTAAAAGATTTTTTCAAACCTGTCGGATAGGCTTTATCGCAACTATAACAGGCCTATTCTTATATAACTATTACATAGGTCTCCTCGAAACATTACAATTATCAACTAAGCCTCACGGCACATACCAACTCTGCTTCCTTGTGACTATCGTAGGCCTTTAATTTTGTACCTTTCGCATAGGCCTGCAGACTACCCTGTCACGCGTAACTTAACATTGAACGACACGGACACATGGCAAGTAAAAGGTTGGAATTTCCAACCCACGCTCCAACGAAAGTCTGTGTCGCCCTGAGCCTGTGCAACGGAAAGGAAGAGAAGCAGTTGGTTGCTTCCTGCGGAACGGATCCCGAGGGCATGGAAGGGCGGACCGAGGCTGTGCCTTCCGTTCTGTCTTCCGCTGATCCGCTAAATCGTGCGCTTTATTGCACAGCACAGGCAGCGCTGTGCACAGCTCGTGCTGCACAGTGCACAGCTCGTGTCGCACAGTGTGCAATTCTTGCTGCACAGTGTACAGTTCTTGCTGCGCGGTGTACAGTTCTTGCTGCACAGTGTACAGTTCTTGCTGCAGTGTACAGCTCTTGCTGCACAGTGTACAGTTCTTGATGCACAGTGTACAGTTTTTGCTGTAGTGTACAGCTTTTGCTGCACAGTGTACAGTTCTTGCTGCCACTGTACAGTTTTCACTGCACAGTGTACAGTTCTTGACGCACAGTGTACAGTTTTCACTGCACAGTGTACAGTTCTTGACGCACAGTGTATAGTTCTTGCTGCCCAGTGTACATTTCTTGCTGCACGTGTACAGTTTTTGGTGCATAGTATGCAGTTCTTGTAGAGCAGTGATGCAGTGCATACATCCAATTATTTTCTTCATCACAGTTTTACACCTTCAAAAGAAGTAGTTAACAAAGTTTTGCTAGCAAAGTTTTTGAATGTATAATGGATTTCGTTTAAATAAGCCCGTAAAAACTTAAATGAGTGACATTTTGAAGCACAATATTTTTTAATCCCACGAATATCCTAAAAACGCTTGGAAAACGGAAGCTAAAGTAAAGTAGAAGTAATCGCCAAATAGTGTTTGGGTGCTGGTTATTGATTAGTTTATTTGCACTAAATTATATTTAAGTTTTATATACAATGCAGAACGTAATACTTCGCCTCTCTCTTGCTTCATTAATTGTAATGGAGAAAATAAGGAATTATTTGAGTGATAAATTCATGGTGGATAAAACTACTTTTAAATACATAGTAACGGTGTTCCGATTAACACATTACCGTGCATCGTTGTTTCTTTAAAAGAAAAAAATTGCTTCGCAATTATTATAAATATCACACGATGCACCAGTATCGACATATAATTACAAGGTTCTTGAAATGAATATCGCTTGTACATTAATACCATTACCTATCAGAATTGTTATGTTATCCCTATCATCACCATCTTCATTATTCTTGTTCTTACTCTTAAATTTATCATTAATGTTGTTCATAGACCCATTGCACAGTTCATCAGATTTAATCGTTATCTCGAACCTATTCTTGCGGCAGAATATATGCCGCCATAGAACAGTAGACCACCAAGCTTTCGCCACCACTTCATCAGACCAGGCGATCATCCATCTTAGGTCTGAAGTGAAGACCGAAACCAATGGGAATTATTTGTATGGATGAACTCAAGTGCTGTCCGTAACCCTCGGTCCATTATATGGTAATAAGTTTGTCTGTAATACTCTAAGTCATCTTTGGATAATGCCACTAGAAAATTATTACCACTCTTGAATAAATAAAGCTGATGGTAATGAATTAAAACGTTGCACCAATTATTTCCAAAGCTCGTTATTAGCATTTGAAAGTAAGGTTTAATTAGCGGGGCAGGCAGTCGGGTTAACTTGTACTTTTATTTAGCAGTTAGCGAGGCGTCCCTCTTCAGCCTATCTAGTGCTTTAACAAATACAGATGTTGCTTTTAAATACCATTCTTGCCTGGCGGAACAGCTACGCACTCTAGTATTACCTTGACAGATACAGCCTAGTCTTTCTTAATGATCGAGAATGCCTTTTCCTGAACCAAATTTTATGACTTACGACCTTTAGAAAATGTTTATTTTATGGCGACTGTCTTCGGAAATGGGATTTTCATGTTGCAATTTTCTCGAAAAGAAAAAATGGGAAAAGGAATGGCAGACTCAGTTTGACACAACTAAAAGTTTTTTTATGATACATTTTTGTACAACGATTATGAATCTATTAATATTAATGGTTATTAAGCTTATGAATATAGAATTTTACTGCCAGTAGAAGCCAACCAAATTTAAATAAGCTAATATGCAGCGTAACTCGTTCAATGCGTTGCTTCTTGCTTTGCAATATAATGATACAGAGAAAATGATAGATAAATGAATTTCCATAGGATCGTGGTTAAATGTGCTGTTCGTGAACGGTTTTGAAGGAAATTTATTATTTATAAATAATATATACAGATTATATATATATATATACATTATATACATTATTATATTATCTTAAATATATATATAATATATATTATATTATTATATATTATACATTATAGATATATAAAATGATGCTATGATAAGAAAAACAATGATACAGCATGACCAAGTCTCCGTCATTCTATACCTAGGAACGATTCACCTCCCACGTCACTGAATCGCCTAATTCAAAATGAAAAAAGAACATTTAATGCAATACTAGAAAAGGCGTATTTCCCTGACTTCAAATCCAAAAATCGGCATAATACAAAGCAAAACTGGCATATGAATTACAGTAGTTGCAATTCCCCTGAAGTCAAAGCCGAAAAGTACCTTTAATGTAAACTGGACGTACTAACGTCTACATATATAAAAACTATTTATTTCCCACTGCAGTGAAGCCTAAGGCCAAACATCCATATAGTCCAAATTGAACTAATGTCTACACCTTTAGAAACATTTTATTTCCCATTCTACTGAAATCTAAGGGAAAAAGTACCAATAATGCAAGCTGGGCCAACGTCTATGCCTAAACGATTGACTTTCCTAATCACCAAAGTCAAATCCTAAAAGTGGCTGTAATGCAACCTGGGCTAACTAATGTCTATATCTATAAAAACGGTTTCTTTACCATACTGCTGAAGTACCTATACCCTTCACATTTCCATAGCTTGGTAAGTCGGGCTCGCTTTCGCTTTCGTACAGTGCCAACATCTTGTTACCACAGAGCAAAAGACGCTCGAGTGGTCTCGTACATTAAGGATAATTGCAGTTGTGCGATGATAAACGCTCTTCATCTGCGTTTTGCTGCGACGTCCCAACCGGTGGCGGCAGACTGCAGTGTGTGGTCTAGCACCGAGGGGCTCTTGGCTGATGCATGATGTGCTGCCTCAGGCGATACCTTAACTTAACCTCCCACCCTCGACACCAATGCATCACCATCAACAACAGTCTGCACACGTACTTATTACTAACTCACCAACAGCACTTGACGACAGAAAAATCTTCAACCGTCGTAAATTTAAATGTTTCACCCACGCGCACTTAAAGACTGAAAATTTAAAACCGTGGTAAATTTGAATGTTCCGCGCACTTAAAGACTGAAAATTTAGAACCGTAATAAACTCTATCTGTTTCGCTCACTTAAAGACTAAAAAATTAGAAAAGTAGTAAGTTTGAATTTTACGCACACTAGAGGCTAAAAAATTTGAGTGGCAATAAATTTGAAACATTTCAAAAACGCTCGCTCAAAAATATTGAAAACTTGAAGCCGTTGCAAAATCTAAGCTCTACACACATCGATCGACAGGTGAGAACCTCATTGTCATTCTGTGGATGATCTCATAATTGTTTTTAAACAATGCTAGATAAGTTACTGACATAAACAGAACTAGTTACGGCTAGTTGGAATTATTGTTCTATCAGTTCAGAATGTGCGTCACCAATCGTGTACCAGGAAGTATTATTTCGTGTACCAAGATGTATTATTTCGTTCATTAGTTCTGTACACAACAGTGTCTGTTTTTTTAACAGCTTGAACTGCAGTATTAAAGAATTGTATATTAGGTAGAGAACCTTCATACTTCCAGCGCAAACTGCTCTTGCAATTTAATAAGTTTTTCTTAATACTAATGTGCTTGAGCACGCGTGTAGTCCTGCGATGAAGGATATTGTATTTTCAAGGAATAGACTTGCAAACAATGTTTAACTTCCGTCGACGAATCTACATTACATTAGCGACAGCTTATTGGTTACATAAATTTCATCATGCTTTGTTCAGTGACTGAATGCAGTTGTTTTAGTGGATATTTTTTTTCCATTACACCAAAGCAGGGTATTGATTAAAGGTGGAAGTATAATGGCAAGTGGCTAAGGACTTTATGGTGAGAAGTGCACTGCAAAATAACGACAGAGACGGAATGAGAAGGAATAAGCATGACGTGCCACCTTCATGCCGGCAGGTGCCCTTGCTTATAAACAATTGTATGTTGAACTTAGTTTTAGGCGTGGACCTTTCCAAAACTTCTATTTTGCACCGTAAAATGGAGCTTTCAGCGGACTAAACGTAATTAGGTTGATTTTATTACCTGCAGCAAGATTCAGTGCTGCAAAGCCAAACCTGCTGTAGGAAGTTTCGTACAAGTCAAGCCTCGATGACGTAATTATTGCGTTCAGTCGAACACTCCCATGATCATTAGTTGGTGATTATAGCTTGGCACTCGAGCCACAGTAGTGAATCTGTTGTGCGCGATCGATGGATTTGCGCGATCGATCGATCGCGCTGCGCAAACGATTGATCGATCGTTCAAACGCCTAACCTAACCTAACCCAACCCAACCCTACCTAACCCAACCTAACCTAACCTAACCCCATCTCACCATTGACTAAAACTAACGGTGCCCGAAATTTCAAAATAAAAAAAAAAAACAGGCCTTGCCTCCCCTAACCTACCCGATATACTCAGAAATAGGGGGAACGTTGAAAAAAAAAACATTGATTAGGTTAAGTTAGGCGTTTGAACGATCGATCGATCGTGTGCGCAAGTGCGATCGATTGATCGCGCAAGTCCATCGATCGCCCACAACAAATCGAACACCTAAACTTGAAGTTCTGAACGAATTTAAGCTAAGCATTCAGTAAAGAAATTAAATGATCTTTTTCTAAGTGTGCGAATAAGCCTCGTCTCCATTCATTAGAGGAATGCGTATAAATTTGCTATTTTGATGTGGGTACAAATGGCCCAATTTTTGCATATTCGATTTTTTTTAGTTATGTGCAAAAACCAGACAAGCAAATTTTTTGCCCATATTGATTGGTCAAGCGCATGAAGATCGCATACTTCAAATTCCTTGGCTAAGTTCACCAGAAGTATGCTTCTCTGCAGCATAAAAATGTTAAATAAGGCTGAGTTGTAGGACCATCTGCTGCAATTCCAGCAATTGTGCTCCGCCTACAGCGGTGGTTTAGGAGCTTTCGATTAAAATTTAATAAAAGAGCCAAATTTATCAAATGAATTCGAACATTTAAGTCTCTGAATACTGCTATTAGGCCTCCAGCTCTTCTCCATCATACGAATTTGTGTAACAAAAGCACGGTATTAGCTGAAGTTGGTCTATCATTAGACTAAACCTAAACTGTTTTTCATAAAAAAATTAATGGTCGAGAAAACTTATGGTGAGCCGAACAAGGTCCGAGGGAGCAAAACAAGCCGCGGTACACAAGTGGCCAAGTTCTGGTGTACCAGCCAAGGTGTACGTACCAGCCAAGGTGTACCAGCCGAGAACCCGTTCGGGTGGCAATGAGTTTGCTGTTTGCTGTTTAGCTGTATGAAGTCATCATAATTACCAGGCAACTTTGTAATTATTTGGGCCAGGTTTTGCATAAAAAAGTACTGATCTGCCACCTCGGGCTACCGTTGGCGTTCCTCTATAATTGAGTCCGAAAGCAATCCAATGAGAACAGAAGGGTCATCAACTTTGAATGATTGTCTCCCTAGGCAGGCGGCAGGTACGTAGCGAGGTTGCACTCTGCAGGTAAACGCCTTGCTCGAATTTCTCAGCCATAAACTAACACAGAACCAAAATTAGAACTGGCAGATCTCCTCCAGCCAACTGAAGCTGGAGAAGAGCAATGTGTTGTTGCACCTTAATTTCGTATCACAAAGTCTTGCTGTACGATCGTCCAAATAATTGTTGAATGATGATACGGGTGCTGGACTTGAAGCATCAGCGTTACTTAACATGCAGTGTTGGATGTGAAGCTGCATCGCATAAAGAAACACAGAAACACAAAAGTTTGCCAAGTGGCCAGTATACATTGTACAAACAAACGCCAACGTGCAATTCCTCATCAATACACTTACACGAAGCCAAAATTAGAACTTCTGGATCGCCTTCATTTAAAGCAAAGCAAAGCAGACAGTCTGTCTTCGCTTCCAAGTCTTGTACCTCAAAATCTAAAATAAGAAAAACTAATGTACAATATTAATGGGAAGAAGTTAGCAAAGAACAGTGTTGAATGATCAGTATTTTGCTCTTACTCTATATTTTATTGGCAGTATAATTAAAAAATAATCACTGGCTGGCCTTACGACATAGTTAATTTCGTCATGCAAAATACCGCAGTAAAGTGATATACACCCAGGGGTACATACAAATCAAGAAGAAACTAATGGGAGTCTGTGGATCCTATGAATAGTACCTCAGGCGATATCGATTTCCGTTTTGCAGCCAATGGCGTATAGTACTTTAAATAACACTTCTTACCCTGAAGGTTTGTTTGTATAGACGCTTACGACAGCTTATGGAATTATTTCAATACAGATGTTCCAAATTTTAGTTCTTTACTTATATCTTGCATATCAACGTTGATGTTTGTAGTCAGTACTTTTTAAGACAAATTTCTACGAATTAGCTACNCTTCTTACCCTGAAGGTTTGATTGTATAGACGCTTACGACAGCTTATGGAATTATTTCAATACAGATGTTCCAAATTTTAGTTCTTTACTTATATCTTGCATATCAACGTTGATGTTTGTAGTCAGTACTTTTTAGGACAAATTTCTACGAATTAGCTACTGGTTTTCGTTTGTTATTAGAGTCAGATAATGTACACCATAATATTCGTTAGGTACCTAATTTACAGGGATAAGGGGATATGCCTGCGACTGCTTTGAGTATCTTTAATGCTGCTGAGTCTTCTGCCGATTTCAGACAAAGGGTTTTCAACACTCGCTGAATTCTATGGCCGTTACCTCCACGCTACTTACAACAGCTTTCTTTCAGAAGCTCTGAGTTTTCAAATTATCTTCAATTCGAGCTTGAGCATCATGTACCGGTTTATTTAATGTGAGCAAAGCTCTCCTATGCAGATAATGGTAGCAGCAGCTCGAGGAGTCCAACGGCCTGTTCGGCCGGCACGTTCGCGCGCTTATTGGAGCTGTTGTGGGAGCGATGAAGCCGCAGAAGGAAGGAAGTTGGGATGGCACGCGTCCTGCGCCAGAACGTCCCTGCTCCAGTCTGCCTGAATCGCGCGTGGCCGCAGGCCAAATTGGCGGCTGGTCGGGAGTGCACCGGATCGAGAGCCACGGATAATAGGCGGACCTGCCTCTCAACTTGTAAAAAAAATTCCCAGCCGCTGACTGGAATTGTTTGTATTTCGGGAACTATGGGCAGCGACTGACGGCCACAAATGTGTAGCAGTGATTGGAATTGTTTGCATATCATGAACTGACAGAATCTCACATGTATAAGACATATCTCACTTGTACTATAATTTAAAACATGAGCCTTGGCCGATTATTAGTTTCGCAAGCATTCGTACGTCGATGAAAGGAATTTGCATTCAATTCAGGAACGATGGGAAGTTTTACCTTTCAGATTTGTAAGTAAAAGCTAGTGCAAAATGGAAAGCACTATTCTCTGGAAATCATGAATAGACGGTTGTTGACTCAACAGTTTTAAAAACTTTCCGAATATAGGATTTGGTATTTAGAATTTTTCATAGCATGGCAGAGGCCTCGTTTATTACGTTTGAGCTAAATGCTATATTAACAATATAATGATAGTAAATCCAGTAAATCCTGGCATTTTCTAGTAGGAAATAGTGTAAATAAACAAGTGCAAAAATTTTTTTTTCCAATGTATTAGAAAATCGCTCTACAGAGGAAACCGAGGCCTTTTAAATGTATACAGAGTTCTTGTATCATGGAAAATTATCCTAATAATGCAATTAATATCATTGCCTGGGAAGTATGGTTCTTAAGCAACTAAAAAATGATTCAATCCGCAGAAAAATTAACCTCCTCTCTCACTGTTCAAAAATATTGCCTCTGCTACCCAAAAGCCATCGATTATCCATAGCTGTGTATTTAAGTTCCAGAGGAGGAGCCGTGGGACATGGGGACACGTCCTAAGACTCTACCTTTACACCGAGGCGAGGTCCTAAAAGCTATCTTTATTTCGACGGGCAGGTGGGAGGAAGTGTCAAGAAACTGCCGGACGGAACCTTTCATTAACGGTCGTCCAGAACTTCAAAACTTGCGGCAGTTGCTTGGAAACAACCGATGACTGCCAGGGTAAATGAGAACAGGGAATAAACAAGGAGTAATTAAGGGAAAGATGGCCATAAAGAAAACTGAGTTTAGCTAGTCTTGGATGAAGCAGTGGAAAATAGCTTCATTTAGGATAGATTAGCTCCTATAGTTTTTTAGCTCTTATACATTTTTTCAAATAGCAAATGTATATATGTATAAGTTTTTTTAAATAAAAGTTTCTAGAAAGCTTAGAAGTCGTTAAATGAACAGGTCAACAATTAGAGCGCTGTTCATTGTAATTTTGCTGCAAATAATGATAAATGTGAAAAAATAAATGTCCTTGAACAGAGTTATTTATATGACAATTTGAAGTTTTCCGAAAACTGATGTATAGTTTCAAACAACAAAAAGGCAACATCCATTCAAAGAACTATGTTTGATTGCCCGAAATTTAAAGAATAATTATCGATTTAACTAGCAGAAGAGAGAAATAGCCCACCATTTCCACCCAAGAACACAAGATTAGAGCAAAAAGCGCTGTTTCTAAGTCCACCAAATAGCCAAGTAAAGTAAAGTAAAAAGAGCTGTTCCCAAATCCACCAAATAGCCACTTAAAAAAGTTCCACAAGCTTTACTCAATGACACGAAGTTAGAAGAAAAAGTTGTCGATTCCGAAAAAGAGGAAATTTAGTAAGTGTTATAAGTAAACGCAAAGCTTGTCTTGGTTGCGGGTCGAAGATTAGCAGGCAACATTAAGAAGAAGATGAAAAACTGGCCGAGGGAGCCCCAGGGAGACATAGGTAGCTTGGAAGTACAACAAACCGTAATTGCAATGCTCACCAATCGCTCATCGTCATCCCAAGAAGTGATCAGTTCATTTTCTGATAAAACAAGCAGACGCAGTCAGTTAAATGAGGTTGATTACCAGGACCTCCCGATGGAAGAGGAGGCCCATGGGGTAGTTAGATTGTGTTGCTAATTAAAATGCAAATAACACCCATATCAGCACCCCCAATAGGTACCTACATCAATCATCACCTCTATGGCGGCTTGAGAAAACAGTAGGCGATGAATTGGTCAGTTTCTTCATGGTGATAACGAAGGCGTTTTTTTGTAGGCCGCCGAAAGAGACCAGGTGAAGTGTAAAAAAATGATTTGCCCTTGCCATTATTTGGCCACATAATGCTATGGATAAACTTTTCCTTAATACTGAAAAATGAAAAGGGAACTGATGACATTGCAGATGCATTTAGGATGACATAATTCTTCGGAGATACGTTTTATTATTACTCGAAGGAAAAGGATACCAATGACCTTACAGATTCTTTAAAGCGATAGAAGGTTTTAGAGCTTACGTTCTTACCATAAAGTATACAAACAATGGAACAAGTGACTGCGAATCTTGTATCGTCATAGAAATAACCTCAGAAGGACCAGTGTAGGTTTTTCATAAAGGACGTTGGAATTATGCTAACCTACGAGCAACCGACAGCTTAGTTGGTCCATATAAGGTTAACGTCAGGGTATTTCTATTGCCCTGCTCTAAAAAAATTAAAGTTTTTCCATCTGTAAATGGGCGAAAGGTTAACGAACCATGCTTAGATAAACTGATTTCGCAAAAAAAAAAAAAAAAAAAAAAAAATCGTGAGCGTTAAGTACCTAAGTTCTACGATGAAATTAGGTAATTGCATGATCAAACTTAAATACAGATTTGAACACAGAAGGTAACTATGATGAATAAATGTTCAATTATTGTTGTTTTTGAAGTCATTAGTAATTCCTAAATAAAATGCTGCGTATAAAAAGTAGTTTACAAGAGTACCGGTAACTAGTAAATGTAAAATTGTGTATATTAAGTAACATGCACGAATAAACTCTAAGCATAAAGTTGAGCACTTAAAGTTAATGTCTATGAATAAATTTGAAGCAAAAAGTTGAATATGTAAAGTAACTTGTATGAAGAAACGCTAAATATAAAGTTGAGAACATAAAGTAGGAGGAGTAAAAGCTAAATATTAAACTAAGCACATAAAGCAAGTGGTGAGATTACCAAGCAAGTTCACCATATCAAATGCATGACTTATACCCCCCAGTACCGACCTCAAGTCATTTGGAGCTCTAATACTATAGCGTAATTTATAGGAGGTCACCCAAAAAACAGCGTTCCATGAGCAAAAAATCAATTGCTTTCATCTATTGTTATTAAAGAGCAATAAGCTTTGTTTAAGATGTGAGCAGGGAATTATATAAACGCCCTGATTTAAACGAGGGCGTTCATCAACTGCGAGGCCCTATTAAAATAATAGGTGAGTAAATAGGGGCTATTACTCGGGTAGGCGACGGACCTTCTCCTCAACAAAAGTTGCGGTCAGTCCAAATTTGCTTGGGTATGTCCATGCTATACTGAGAGAAATGTAGTTTTTGGTCGGTATGAAACTATGAAAGTTTGGATACCGGTACTGAACAATCGACAGAATGCATAATCATTTCCCAGAGAGGAGCCATAGCCTATGTTTCGGTTACTGTAAATAATAGCTCGCACTAGTTGGGTTTTGCCTCAAGTCAAGTAGGGCCATATTGTTAGGTCTTAGAGGCTAGTAGAAGGTGTTTTTGCTTTTACAAGCTGACAGTTCTATGTCTGCAATAATATCTATGTATTCAGAATAGAGCTGAAGTCATCTGCTTGCAGAATACTCATACTAAAACTGTGAATTCTATCTCTATAATATTAGGGCAGTATAACGGCACGTGTAGGCTATCGGGTTTGTGGGGCTGGTAGAACATATTTTTGTTTAGAAATAACGTTCAGAATGAATTTACCGCAATAACTATTTCATCAACAAAATGGACTATTTTATCTTTGCCTACGAAATGCTCAGATTACATTGCTCTACAATAAATCTGCAGTGATAGAGGGAGTGTACAGACAAACTAGGATTACATATATTGACTAGGTGGGGGTGGTATACAGAAAAGCGTATTTTGATTTAACCTAGACTCAATGGCCCATAGTTGCATTATCGTCCGCCACGTGCAATATGTATAAACTCAGAAACTATTTGGTTAGTTTTTAAACTTCAAGTACATCTATCTAAAGTTAATTTTTAAATTCTCACAGAAAAAATCAAATACGTTAGCCTCGAAGACACATTTTCTGCTTGCATGTGATGTGTCCAACTGGCCGTAAGTTCTTAACAATTGCTTCAAATTTTTAATTTGATTTTACCTTGAACAAAACAGGTTCGACATTTGCTGTATTTTACAAAATTTACGAAGAAGATTATCTTTGAAATGCTAGTAGTTTTTCAATAGCAAAGTTCTGAGAGCATTAGAATGTGCTCTGCGTGTCACTTATGTTTTTTTTTAAATTAAGGTGCGTATGCGACATTGTGATGTCTTTTCGTAATAGGATTTCTGATTCTATTTAATTGGATTAGGTTATATACAAGCTTAGGCCTCTTTAGGTACTATTTCATTTAATTATATATATATATATATTGTAAATATATATATATAATTCTAGTTTATCGATGTTTTAATTAATTTAGTGAATGATAAATAATTTAGATATAAGAACTATTTATCTATATCAGGCACAAAGCAAGATGATGGTGGTATCTGTTATAAAGGAGGAAATTCCTTAGCAGAATTTCTACAGCCGTTCAACGTTGCACACACTTTGCTGGAGAGATTTTTGAAAAGAGGTGAAGTGTCTCTAAACAATGTGAAAGCCACATCCACCGCAATACAAGGAAAATACTCGGTATATCTTCAACGCGTTGTCATCTTGGCATGAGGAAAATTGAAATAGAATATAGTAGCAGAAGTAATGTTGAGCATCAACTCAGTAGAATTAAGATTGCTTCAGAGGTTGATTACGGCAAACAGTTGAACATTTTTAACGTACATGCATAAATTTGACCTGGTGTCAATATTACTTGGACGCAGTTAGTTTTGTAAAGACAATGGCAGTAATATAGCTACATTCAGGAGACCATTGATAGATATGTCAGTAATTTATCTCATTTATTTAAGGTGGTAAATAGACGCTTGAAAAAGAACTGAATTTTGTAAAATGCAATGAAAGTGACAATTACGACGAATCTTTGAAAATTTTCGAGGCACTATCACCGCGATAAGTATTTAAATAGAACTTTGAAAATAGTTAATTGACTCGTAATAAAATCTTAAAAAAACGTTGACCCACCAGTAAAAATTGACCAAGGAAAATGCCTAGAAAAATCTTCAACACACACACACCGTAATAATGGCGGTAGGTAAGTGCTTCTTTGAGAAGAGTTAAGCTCCACAAAATAAAATCTCGATGATCCTGAGACGGCAGTCGGGGAAGATATTTAAAAATCTTCAAGGCACAATCACCATTATATGCAGGTAGATGGACCTTTAAGAAGAGTTTAAGGGGTCACAAAATAAGATGATGACTAACGACCTGGCACGATCACGCAAGCTTCAGGTGGCTGAGACTTCGAACACCCGATTATCGCTCAAACCGACACGCTATTTCCAGCCTCAAGGCGATCATGACCCACAATGTCGCTTGTTAAGATACAATAGCAGACAAAAGTCTTGTCCAACCCTTTATTTTACGGTTATTATGAGTTTGCTCGAGCAGCTGCAGCATCGAGAATGAAAGGAGTTGCAATTGTTTTACTCGTTGTAATCATTACTATGGTAACGAAGGTTTTATCTTGCATTAGCGGTGTTCATATTTGGAAGTGTAATTTTTATGAGAAAAATGCGTGTTCTTTGTCATTATTTAGCATTTAGTGTATTAAGTGCCTGGAACTCATCATATTTTCCAAGGAATTCCCACACATGTAGATAGATTAGTATTTTCTATGTAACTACTAAAATTCAATGGTATTGACGCCGTGTGCTGAAACCTGGGTGCTTGATGGAAATTCTAAAAATTTTATTGTGTGCGAGTAGACTTACAATCAACAGTACTTATATGTATTAAGTCCCGTTTCATTATCTTCATTCCAGATATTATAAATCCGGTGTGTGTGTGTGTGTGCTTCCATGATCCGGGTGATACTGACGAACTTCATTTTAGAAATTGCACAAGATTTGAAATTTCAGTACTTTCAGCCGCCTGTAATGTTCCTACAGTATGTAAAATGTGTTTCTGCTCTTAACTCGTCTAGTTTCGATTTCACGGAACCTGCCATAATTTTTAATGGCCGGACACGCCAATGCTAATAATAACTCAAATATTAAATCTTATCGGGCCCGCTAGTAATAACAATAACTCAGCACCAAGTCTAGTTTTAAATAACGCCGCCCTACTCATTTGGCGGCACTGACGCTAAGACCTAAACAAACACTACCAGATGCAGCGGCTACCACATTTAGCTACACTTAAATTACGTCCTGCGAATAATGAGCGCACAACCAAAGTTATTACCTCAAGTGTTATTGATAACGCTTATTAAAATATTTATATGTATGGTGGTTCAGATCAGCCCTTGTGATAAAGCATACCCAAGTATAAAGCGATTATTGATTTACCGGTCGAATGCGAAGCATGTAATAGACGTGATAACGCTTCGTAAATAGTAGTTAAATAGCAATGAAAAAATTAGCTTCACACAATGAGGTGGCTGCAGAGGTACTGAATATGATGATTTGTTGACATAAGGCGCTGGTGAGTTATAGACACAACCCGTGATAAAACTGCCCTTTAAATTTGATTAAACACGAAAAACTCGTTAATGGTTTATTTTGGTTGGTAATTGATTTTTCTTTTTACAGAGGCTCAGATCTTACGAGGCAATTAATGCGGGTATTGTATAATATATTTTATAGAGCGTAATTGCAACGTAATATTTTATTAGGTTTATTATATTCATCCTCGGACAGGTCGTAACGATTTGAAGAATGGAAAGATGAAGCGGCATGAGTATTAATTCTGTGAGATCTGCCATGCGAAACGGGTGAACTCATGCATAGGGCAGCCTGCCGAGAAAAAGGGAATCAATAGTAGGACTTCAAATAAGAAAGCAGTAAAATGTACATGACAGGAAATAGCTAGCTTCGCTAAAGCTAAATAAAGTGACCTGCAGTGTGCTATCACCACCTGAGGAGAAATACCCCTAAATCAGCGTCATAAAACATAATATTACGTGATAGTGTATAAAATAGTAGCATATTAGTTTCGTGTACAAAGCATCTTAGTATGTACATATATGGTAAGTTATTGAAGGAGCGGAATAATAGTTAAGCGAAGTTCAGCGGCTGCATGATGCAGTAAAGGTCGTTGTAGAGAGCCTACAGGTAGAGATAAAACTAGATTAAATGCTGCGACACCCACTGTGCCTACTCTATTGTTGATGATATATAAAAAAAAAATTTAGGTATCACAGCTACTGAGCGTACACTATGGCGTTCACAGCAAAACGTCTATGGGTAAAGAAATAAAAAAATAGATAAATTTCCAGGCTGCTACAGCGCCTCACGGAGTACAGCCAACATTCGGTGAAATTTTTCGAACTCGAGAGGCAGTCCATGCGCTGAACGACTGGCTGGAGTTTCCAAAGCGTTCCGTTCTCACTGCGCCACTTTATTGTTCTCTCGAAACAATCAAAGCAGGCAATCATTTTGCTCTCAAAACCTATAAAGGTGCTTTAATGGTGCTAAGTGGGAGTAAAAGCAACAAAACACGTATTCTTGTTACCCGTAATTATGTTCCATGGTTGCCGAACTTTCCCCTTGGAAACCCGGCGATAGAAATGAGGAAATTTAGGTGGCTTGAGAGAATTGATGTAACATGTCAGACTTGTGGCAACTGCAAGCTCAAGCTGAAAATTTCGTATGTTCACCGACATTTAAACATGATCTAACCATTCTGATATGTTTAATAATCCACGCAATATAATGCTAATTTCATAGATACGATTTAAACTTTATACCAATTTCTCGGTTGAAGCACCCAATTAATGAAAAAATAGCACTAAAACATTGAACCATCATGACTGCGACATGTCAGAATACATGGTGTAAATACTAATAATGCACAAGTCTTAAGGCGGAAATCTCCATATTTTCACTTTGCCAAATTACAAATGTACGAATATGAATTTGATTTTGTAAACCTTAGGTTTTGAGATTAATGGAAGGCGTACGTATGTCCTATGTTTAATCTGGGGTATGATTTTTACAGCTGAATTTCCTAGGCGCTGAAGTTTTATCTAAAAAAATCAAGAAATGAACTTGTAAACATTAGCATTAAATTTTGAAAAGCTTCATCCAACCTACAAATAACATTATTATTATTATATAAATTTCATGGTTGGATTCCCAGCAATGAAAAACCTGAATTTCTTCAGCTACTAGGCTTCTTATTTTTAACGTATAAATTTCACGGTTGGAGTACCCAACTATGGCAGTGTTGCAGCTATGCCAGGTCCAAAAGAGTTTCCAGAACGAAAGCCAACTGGGGATGACAATAGTGTTTCGCTTCAATAAATTTGCCTAGAGGTACCTATTTTTAACTAGAGGTACCTGTTTTTAAGGGGTAATTTATGAAGTGGAAATGACTGTCATTATCGACGGCACGAGCACACAACTTCACGGATCTAAACATCTTCAGGTCAGAAATAGATGATAAATTACTCTCAATAAATTTACGCATAAATTACGTGGGCTTAGTAAAAGATTTGGCAAATGTTACCTACTGTTTTATAAAGAGTAAAACTCAGCCAGAGGCAAAGTTTTATCTCTTATCTTAAATGCGATCACAGTGTGAAAAATATCGCTCGCTGTTTATGAATGCGTAACAAGAAATATATTATCGTAAATTTGAGCTTAAGTAATTAAGAGATTATTTATTGCCAAAACATCTGCTCAATTTACTCTAGATGAATTATTCGCTCATCATTAATGAGTGTATGGATTTAATTAAAGAATCAATGCTATCGACATAGACAGATGAGGTTGGCTGCATATGTTAACGCCCCTATGCTAAAATTAGAAAGGCGAGCTGAGAGTGGCAATTTCACTGCTGCTGTAAATCATGGAATTGCGATAGTGTGAAAGAGGAGAGTCATGCTCCGTGGACTTTCCAATATTTGGCGTTGCTTGGGGAGCTGTTCGTATGCTTGAACTTTATTTTGTTGGTTAGATTATTAACTTGTTTGTTATATGATTGGCAAAATTTTCATGAAATTGATAATTCCTCAAATATTTATTAAATTCAAGCGAATGCTGCTTACTTCTAGAGCAGCTTCAACTAGCTAAATTATTGTGCACAGCATACAAAACAATTTGCCATTGGAACTTCCCAGGGATAAAAAGTAGTGGAAATTACTATGAATCTTGGTTAACTGAGAGATCGATAAATGGTTAAGCTGCTTACGAACTGCCACATGTTATACTATTAAATTCATCATAACTGGTTTTTCATGGTATGCGGAACTGAAAATTTTTGTGGCGCGAATTTTCTCTAGATGTTGAATTTATTTAAATATAGCGTGACTGCAGCTGTACAAACAATGCGGAACTTGAGGTGAAACACTAAGTAATTACTAGTTTAAAAAGATTCTTCCGGTATTAGTTCTGCGCAAACACTGACAGCGAAACTGCAAAGAAATAGTAAAATTAGGAACTCGTTTCGATGTTTGTTTTGCAGGACCTCCGACCGAGCTTCGACCGTTGAGTCACAATAAGCTTTGCATATCAACGAGTAGAGTTACTTTTTTTCTGATGTTATGATGTGTGTTTTGTGGAAGGAGAAGAGTTGCAAGTGGAGGTCTCATTTGAACAAAGAAAAGTTATTGTTTCAAAAATCTTATTAAACGAACAGACTGATTTTAATCTCTCAATAAAGATACACTTTGCAAAATATAAACAAAGAGCTGAAATGAATTAGATATCAAAATGATGCTTTTGTGAAATTAAGAAACACAATATCGTAGAGTCCTTGCAAGAAGTTAAAAAAACAAAAATTATGAGATTTTTGCATGAGCTCACCGGTGACACTTTCGATTCGTCATGCTGTTGTGTATACAATATTAATTAATTCAATTTGTGAGCACAGTAATTTTTTAAAATACTTATTTACGAAAATAGTTGCGTCATAGGTGCAATAATTATTGAAGGCGTGCAACATAGTGAGAAATAAAGTTCATTATCTTTGTTTTGGCATGAACCAGACCGATCTTTCATCGAGAACAGTTTGAGTAAGAAAGAAAACTCAGTTCATAGTTTCTAAAAACATGCATGATCTTAGTTTGGAGGGATTAGTTGAGTCACAAGTACAGGGCTCGTTGAAGGAACTAAGATGACATTTGGTTAGCAAGAACCAGAACGATCTTCGAGAGAGATACGCTCTGCAGAAAGAAAAAATCAACGAGCGAAAATTTGCTAATAAAAAAATGTTGTGATGTTTGCTTAGCGGAATTAGTTGAGTCAGGAGTATAGGGATCATTCCATGTAGTGCAGGCCGGTAATGAGCAGGAGAAGGTGAGCGAGGCATGGGTGTGCACAAAGGCTGTCACTCAAGTCAGCTCTTCAATGGAGGTTGCCGGGGTCAAGAGATGCAAACACAAACTACGGGTTGTGCAGAGCACCTTCTGACACGCACTCCACATGAGGGTGACACAATCCACCTTAACTTAATGTCTTCCCTGCAAAAGCAAGAGAAAATTAGGCAGCCCCAAAGGCAGGGCAGGGGAAAGCATGCCAGTATGTTGAGCCTAATCTGTGGCACTGGAGAGGTCGTGACTATCGGTGTGTACCATAAACCAGGCTCTGAGTCGCCATTCCAGGGAGATGACGGCTGCCAAGTGTACGGCAACGGTGCGTCAACACGAGTAATGGCAGATGTGGACACGTGAAGAAACTGGTGTCCCAGAGAGATGATGGCTGCCTATAGCACTCTGTTCCAAAGAGATGACGGCTGACTATAGTACGCTGTTCCAAAGAGATGACGGCTGACTATAGTACGCTGTTCCAAAGAGATGACGGCTGCCTATAGCACTCTGTTCCAAAGAGATGACGGCTGACTATAGTACGCTGTTCCAAAGAGATGACGGCTGCCTATAGCACTCTGTTCCAAAGAGATGACGGCTGCCTATAGTACTCTGTTCCAAAGAGATGACGGCTGCCTATAGTACTCTGTTCCAAAGAGATGNACCTATAGTACGTTGTTCCCAAGAGATGATGGCTGCCTAAAGTACGTTGTTCCCAAGAGATGATGGCTGCCTATAGTACCTACGTTGTTCCAAAAAGATGACGGCTGCCTATAGTACGTTGTTCCAAAGAGATGACGGCTGCTTATAGTACGTTGTTCCAAAGAGATGACGGCTGCCTATAGTACGTTATTCCAAAGAGATAACGGCTGCCTATAGTACGCTGTTCCAAAGAGATGACGGCTGCCAATAGAACGTTGTTCCAAAGAGATGACGGCTGCCTATAGTACGCTGTTCCAAGCAGAAGACGGCTGCCTATAGTACGATGTACCGAAGAGATAACGGCTTCTAAAAGTAAGGCAACGGTGCATCAACACGAGTGATGACAGACGTGGATCAGTGAAGAAATTTGAGCAACTCCAAAAACTGATTCTGGGATAACTAGGGTCAGTAAACTCTACAAACTGATACCTCAGATTATAGTTCCCGGCAGTCACACAAAGGGAAAGAAGGTTGCATAAATGAAGCATTATATGCTACAGAAGGAATTTTGGAATTTTCTACACATAGTCAGTCCAAGCTACATCGAACGAACATATCGTACGGGGCAGTATTCAAAGCATGAAACGAAGAAGGAATACGTTCCTTGACAGCGTTCGCTACGAAATACAAGAGAAATGAATAACGAATTGATTTATGTGATGTAAGATATACAATGCACCGAACAGCATCCGACTGAATATGTACCTACACTTAACAATATTGACGCTTAAGTTAGAAAAATGGAATAATAGAGTTGCACTACATATAATTTACACGTTAATACTTTATTGGCTGTGTCTTATTCTTACAGAAGAAAGGATATATAAGCAGGAAGAAACAGAACACATCGTTCCTGGGGTTGTTGAACCACCAGTACACCTGAAATACAGGTAGGTTCTATAAGATCAAGTTATTCGCCTATTAGGTAATTTTTCCAATCTTAATTCACTTTGTTCGGCAAACATAACTTCCTGGTCTAGCACCACTAATGCCAAACGAATTACTTGAAGGTAGAAGCGCAGTAAAAACTCTTGCGCACCTAAGATAGTGAACACATCTCGCATAGGGAGCATAAAGAAGTGGCTCCAAATTTACATGCGAAACCCACCAATCGAGCTTAATTGTAGAAGTTATCGGGGAAATTTAAATTAAGATGACCTCCGTGATGAGAATCTTTGCAATGATGAAGCTTTAGAACGGCTGCAGGCGAATNGCATAAAGAAGTGGCTCCAAATTTACATGCGAAACCCACCAATCGAGCTTAATTGTAGAAGTTATCGGGGAAATTTAAATTAAGATGACCTCCGTGATGAGAATCTTTGCAATGATGAAGCTTTAGAACGGCTGCAGGCGAATACAATGGAGTCGGCCAGAGCCTTGGTCGATAGCCATCGCAGTGCATGTTAGGTTCTCCCTGCCTCAATAATATCTCTATGGCTGAATTCTTTTCATGACTTGGATTTACTCTGTCTGAGTGATGACTCAATGAAGGCCTTTGATACTGCCACTACTGCCATTTCGGCTGAGCCGAGTAAATATCAGGAGGTCATGCTGCTTATTTCATAGTGCTAATGTGAACTGATGGCCAAGGGGTAATACAATGGCTCGCTACTGCAATTATGTGAACATAGTGAAACTAGCCATAAAAGTGATAATCATACGCTATGGCAATGATCGAACATAGTGAAACTAGTCATAAAAGCGATACTCATGCGCTATGGCAATGATCGAACAAAGTGACACTAGTCATAAAAGTGATAATCATACGCTATGGCCATGATCGAACATGTGAAAATGGTCATTAAAGTCATAATCATCCACTACTGCTATGATGTGAGTATAGTGGAAATGATTTTAGATAGATAATGATCCATGAGAGCAAATAAATGAATAAACATGGTGGGCATAGTTTTAAAGTGATAATTGAACGATGCAGCAATGATATGACCATAGATTTAAGAGAGAATACGGGATAATGTTCCGCTACGTTGTAATGCTGTGCATAATCATTTACTCGTTTATATTGGGGAGCATCAGCTGCATCATACAAGATGCCAAAGTTAAAAAAAAATGTTAATAAAGAATATATGCTGCGTAGTACCACATGCTATTGTCCACAATAATAAACCTGCTTCTAGTCAGGAAAAAAAAATACTTCAAACCTTGACCAGTCAAATCTAAATATAGTGATAACTAGAACGCCTCGGTGGCGTAGGACCATCACTCGCGGTAGGGGTAGATTCAACGAAGTCATTTTCGATTACCGAGGCTAGCGCACTGCAGCATTCTTTCTATGGATTAGCTCTTCAATAACAACGTAGGAAAAAAATAAAACCCCCATTCTCCAGACGATCTGTCGCGCTGGATCGGCAAATTCGCCCCGGTTGACGAAAATTCAACGCCGTCATTTTTTATGGTCAGCTCGGTCTTCTTCTTTGGCATGGGTCACATCTAGGTCAACCTACCAAACTCCCTACGAAAAATTATGAAGATTGNGATCGGCAAATTCGCCCCGGTTGACGAAAATTCAACGCCGTCATTTTTTATGGTCAGCTCGGTCTTCTTCTTTGGCATGGGTCACATCTAGGTCAACCTACCAAACTCCCTACGAAAAATTATGAAGATTGCTCTTCTCCTTGGACCACTTATTGGGTGGACATACAAATATATTTACAAATATTTATACCTAAATTTTCAACGAAAACATTGTCACCTCTCTCACTTGGTTAGAGGGTGATAAAAAGTATCGTAAATACGATAATTATACTACACACCTTTACAATATCACCTCTGCAATTGTGCAGCAGAGAAAATTTTGCTTAGATGTGCATTACCATGCTTTCAAATACAGCAAATATCGATAGCTGTTTCTATGTAGTAACGTAAAATCATACTATGCCTGTAGTCCACACAGTAGCTATATGATAATATATGAACAGAGATCGCACAGAGGAAGTTGGCCACCTCTGCAGCGCTCCACCAGGTTCCATGATTCGGAAAATCTGGTGCAAACTCAGATATTTTTTCAAGTCCAAGAAGTGACACAAGCAATTTCTATTCAGCGCAATGAATTTAACACCAATAATACATGACATATTAGCAAATAAAGAGACAGTATAACGGCTGCCACTACAGCAGCACGACATCAAGCGCAAATATTCGGAAGACTTGGAAAAATTGACACTCTGATTTTCGAATCAAGAAATACTGAAAGCTTCTTCCATCCAGTAAAAACTTCCTTCCATGACCACGCCATATGTTAGTACATAAAGTGTAGTTGAAGCCAATTCTGGCCACCTCTGCAGCAGCCAACCACTCCCTCGGGCTCCCGCACTGTCAGTCCGTGAGAGTGATAGGCCCTGAACTCACACCAACGTGACTCTTTAAACACAAAATCACAGATAAATGACGCTCCTTCCAGACAAATTGAAATAAACTACCGGCCAAAAGCAACATGCACCTCACGGGGTCTACACACCAGGCCAACACTCTGTGTACGCTTGGCTCCAAAAGACAAAAGTTTAAAACTCCAAGAGAAGACTTGAGTCATGCCCATAGTGACACCGCACGACTTCTTCCTCTTCCGAAGGGAATTGAGAGGTTGGAGTTGAGGTTAAAGATAAAGTGGTACTTCGCTTTTGTCAAAGGCATCAATTTGATTTTTTCTTTATGAATGCAACGTGTGATTAGAGTTGAGGTTGAAACTATTGTGCTAAATTTTCTCCCTCAATGGTATTAATTCGATTTTTACCTTACCTTTACCTTTACCTGAATTCAGTTGATGGTACTAAGGTTTAGTTCAATGAGGTGTCGCGTAGTTGTCAGTAGTATAAATGCGATTTCCTGCCCTTACTGAAAGAAATGAGGGCTGGAATTGACGTTTTTTGTGTGTAATATTTTCTCGGTATACAAGCAAGAAGTCTTACCTATATTCTCCTATGCTGTTATTGATTATGAATCTAAGACAGTACGCATCAATGCAGAATTTAAATCGAGGAACTTATTTATTCAAATTTAGTTTAGATGCGGGATTGAAACCCAAGTCATTGCCCTGCATTGGTCTCTAGAATGTAACCGATGGATGTTTACTTTACCGATCGTCAAGATTAGAATTCGGGAAATAATTTTTTTTTAATTTGTGTCCATTAGCGCTAAAGGCGCACTATATTGCAACATTAGAAAGTAGGCTAATGAAGGTATATCTAAGGTCTGGTTTGACAAATCGAGGGCTTAGAGCCAGAAGTGGCTATAGTCCATTTTTGTCCAAATCGGGTTTCATTCACAAAGTGGGTTCTCGTGAGGCATATTATTAGTGTCACGGGTGTCTATGCCATATACATTCATGCCAAATCTCTTCCTAATGAAGAGATATGGCATAGACACCCGTGACACTACAAATATGCCTCACGGGAACCCTTTTGGTTAGGGGAACCCGATTTCTCCAGACATGGACATAGCCACTTCTGGCTCTAAGCCCTCGAAATGTGGTTATACCTCAAATATCACAGAGGAAAGAGCTTTGAGTTTGTGAGTCTTTTAGGGCCTTTGCAATTATATAATTAAGATTCAGATTTTTACGATAAGCAAATTTTGCCTTAGAGAATATTTTCAAGTTAAGCCAGGACTGTCTACGATATGACATTTACTCAAAAAATAACTTTACAGGAGTATATCTTACTTGGTATATAAACCAACTTAACCTATTCTCCAACTTTACAATGCATATATAAAAACAGAACGCAAAATTGAAACTTTGTATGTTGTCAATATGTAGTCAATATGTTCCTTACCTGCATATTGAGGATGGTAATATTACAAAAGGACAATAACTATCGTTAAGAATCACTATCATGTCATTAGTAAGCTTCACGAAGCCACCGTACTGATGAAAAAGCCTTTTGCTCAACAATATATCCTTTTTCAATAGCTTAGTCTCATGATTTTCCTGATAGTATGAGGTTCAAAAGCATTAAAACTGTTGTAACATGAGGGCAATAATACCGCCTACTTGCTAGCAAAGTCATTTTGGCTACCAATTTTTTACCAAAGAATTTCGCAGGAACGTTTCCCCAAACACCTACAATTACCGTAAAAAACTTTGCAATAAATGGTAACTGGTTATAGGCGAGAGCAGGTTCTGGCACCGTCTAAAAGTCTACGGTAAGTTCACGGCGGGTTTCATGGCCATGGCACTCGTGAATCCTGTAGCATTCTAAACGTTTCATTTTGAGCGCACAAAGGAATGACATTCGCATAGTTTCAAATTCGGTTCGTTTTTTTTTGTCGGTAATCACATAAATTAACTCTTGAAAAAATAACTTTGAAAATAATATACCCATGCGCGTCAAAGAAAACCTATAATACAGTTACTCAGTAGATCAGTAACAGTTTCCAATATAAATAATATAGCTGACCCCTGGACGTCAAACGCAGATATCAAATAACATATATTATTACGTACATCACTTAAAATTATGCGCATAATCTTGGCTTCATCACAAAATGAAGACATTAAAATAACAAATATTGTTACTCCTGCATGCCATTTAAAATGCTGCACATGACCTACACGGCAATATGAAATAATATGGTACTATCTGCTACAGTATTCCTAGTCATTCAAATATTTAAGGTATTGTAGATTAGAGAGGTAGAACTCTGCAAGGGATAAAATCCAGAAGATTGAAGTAACTATTTTGTATAAACTTGCAACGCAAACTTGCAATAAGTATTAGAGTTGACAGAATAAGCATATATGAAAATGTCCAAAAAGTATATGAGCATAAGACATATAATGTTTATTGGTCGAATCTTATTTTCAGGCTTGTCTGTTATACTGTAGAAATATTTACGTTGCTGATCTCTCATAGTAAGAGACAACCATGACAAAATACAATACTTTTTCAATACCATACTTTTTCCTTACGTTGCTCTTAGATTCATAGTAGAAATTAGTCCAAGTTTTAGGTTAGCTACACTTTTGAATCGAAACTATAGCTACGTGTGCAGAGAAATATCATATTCCTAAGCAACCATTCTTTAGCCTCAGATATTGACTGCCTTCAGTATATACTACAGTAAAACACACATTACAGGCTTACGCACAATGAACACTACAGTAATGAGTGCTGATCAAAATCATGCTTTTACGGAACTAATTTACACGATGCTTAGCTTTTTATCGAGAAAATAAGCATTATTAATGTTGCTGATCCATAGGTAAAACGAAAATGTGATTGATCCTTCTGTAAAATATATTGTAACTCGATTGAAATTATATACTGTGAAGCACTTAATTAGAACACTACTGTGAGCAGTTCACCCTCTGAATTGAAGTTAATCTCCATTCAGCTTCTGTTTTATTACTCAATATTGCACTTTATGCACACAGTTAACATTACTACTGTGTCACGTACTTTGGAGTTTCCTTAATAAACAAGTAAAATTACATGATACGTGCAACATTGAAGATAATAGAAAGTGACCTTACTCTAGATCTGCTCTGCTGTTGTAATGGGTCAGATTGTACAGCTCAGAATTGTTCGTTCTTTGGACAGCGGTTGAATCACCTATACGCTCAGTGTCGAAAAGATCAACATAGTTGAATATATTTTAGCTATGTGTATGACAGAGATTTTAGCGTAACTGAACACATTTCATCCCGGCGTCGATAATTGTATCGATTTTAGCCATTCGACAAAGACTTGAACAAAATTGGATACATCTTAGCTGTAAGCTGAGTATTTTTAATCAGAATGTACATCCAAGCCTAGTAAATTTTGTCACAGGAGACAGGTAGTAAGAAGTCATGAATAATATAACATTAGTGCATGCTAAGACCAAAAAATGAAAATATCACATCATGATGTGAATACGTAAGTATTGTACGTATGTTATACATTTACATGATTGGGTCGATGTTAAGCTTACACTTAACTTGTTACAAATATACAGACAGGGAAAATATCCTTACGCACATCAAATAGCATCAACTACAACTGTTTCTCCAAAGTGCATTGGAAAATGTGGGTGTTGAGATATGGCTGCTTTCTCTATTCTTCATAAGTTATTGATGCGCCTTCTAATAATAGTTATCCACGGGTCAGTACACTGTAAATACTTGTTACAGCTAGCAGTATATTTTGGACTTGTGGAAGCCACTGAGGACTTTTAGTCTATTTATGAGTGTTACGGATGGAAACATTCTTAGAGCTTTTAGAAACCATTGTGCGCTCTTACCCTATTTATATATGTTACAGTTAGAATCATTCTTTGGTCTATGAAAATTATTGTGGGTTTTCAGGCTCTACATGTATTAGGGTTAGGAACATGTACGAGCCTGTGGGGTTTTTCAAGAAATGTCGTGTGTTTTCGTCGACGTGTCTGAGTGAATAATCAATAACATAAGCAAAGAATTGCAGAGCGTGCCACATTGTTGGACTTTCCTCACTTTTTGCATCGTATATTTGCAACTTCAAAGATGGGAATGAAATAATTGAAAAGCGAAATGTGTTAAAACTACATCAACCTCACTAGCTTTCAATTTTCCAAAGTTCCTACCGCAGAATATTCCCTTTATTATTATTTTTTTTAATTCCAAACTTGGCGTTAGCTTTTGTCAGGTAGACTTAGCTGCTCTGTATAGTCGGGCGCTCTTAAAGGTTAGTGATAGGAAAAAGAAATTATATCCGGGAAAGAACGGGGCGCTTACTCAACTGAAACACTGGTTTGGAAATGCTGAATTATAACAATGTCGAACGCTGAAAAAAAGTAAATCGCAAAGGTTCTGTTAGCTTACAAGATTTTGGTAAATCTGATAGCGTGGCACACAAGAAGATCGGCAAATATTGTATCAGACGAGATGTTTACAGAATATTTCTTACTATGATTGGTATGGCAAAGGTGTCATGCAGAGCCCAAATGTCGACATTGTAATAACTATATGAATAATAAGGCAAACTAGAATATAATCACCAAAAACGTAAAATACATCTCTTTCTCTCTGCTATAACATCGTATTGGATGTAAACATTGTTCGCGTATGCGACTATGTGGAAAAAGAATGCAAATGCATTTGATAAGAACAGAGTAAAATCAAATAAATCACTTTTCACGAGTAGCTCAAGCAGCAGGTAAACTAAAATGTGGAGTAATTCTCCGATAAATCGCTACTCAATGTGGTGAGGTGTCATTCAGGGGAGATAACTACCTAGCATGAGTTAAAGTCTCCAGCGATTCTAGGATTTGTTTTCGTTATTCTCTTTGAGTAAGGCATCAAATGCACTATGTTATAATTGGATTTATGTATATTAACCATTATCTACTGTAAAATTTGCATAAAAAACTACAGAGTTCAGCAATTGGCTTGTCTGCATTGCTGTCTTGATGGAAGAACTCGTTGAAGATATCGTTGAAATCTCCAAGGTGAACTTCGACGCATTACCGTACGTCTAGAAATGTAGCACCCATTAATTATTATTATAGCTTTGATAATCCAACAAGTGTGGAGAAGGTTTGCGATCTGTCTCGAATAGTTTACGAAGATAGGAAAGTTGGAATATTTGAAGTTCTTACCTTGCGTCATTTGATAAGCCGATATCCTTGTCGTGCAGAACAATCCAAATGGCCTTCACCAAGGAAAAATATTTTCAGATCACTTATATCGAGCGCAACGTAATCACTTGACGTTCGGAACACGCACAAGTTTTTGATCACTGGCCTATAAATTAGACGACCTTCACGAACACTTATTCGAAACTTCGCAAGAGAACCGGAAATGTGTCATGGACAGACGAGTTCCAAAGTATTTTCTTTGGA
>LQNS02276866.1:5596002-5614995 GCA_001587735.2 Parhyale hawaiensis
TACAGACAGGCAGTTCTTCAATATTTTTGCAAGACAATCGTGTCTGAAGATTTATATCCCACTGCTTACCCTGTTACCTTCATCATAAGCTGGTATACAAGATACAAGTTTCCTTTACAAAGGTACTTCCATCCGCTCGGAATTTTGTCGATGGTTAATGGGTACAAAAATTTGAGCTCAGGACTCTTTCCTACGTGAGGCAATGCCTCACGTGGGCAATGCCGCTCTCTGATTGGATAAGCCACTCAGCCAGTTTAAGGGAAAAGTTTACTCGCAATGCTCCCGTAGGATAAATAGAGAGGATGCACTCCTCTCTATTAGAACCTCCTTGAGATAGATAGATGTATGACTGTTCACGGTGGCGAGGCGAATGCGTTGGTTGTACATATTGGCGGCGACGTAGTATATACTCCGTGTGTCCAAGGGCTTCCAGCAGCTACCTGCCTTCTTAGCGTCTTCAACAGTTGTTGACCATAGTGATTGTTTTGTTTTGAGATGCGTATGCAGCTTGGCGACTCTTATCGTGGATATTGCGCTATACTTCGGGCTGTGTTCATCGACGAGGTCTCTTGTTAATATTGAAGCTAATCGACGGTTTTTATTGGTATTACAGTACCGTAGTGTAGATAGTGTCCTCGAACTGAAATGTGGCATAAATGAATGGCAAGTGTTAAGACCTCCTAAAATTGAGAAATTGTGAATCCAGCAAAAAATTTGTTAGTACAATTCAGTTTTGCAGAATCACTACTATTAATATTAGAATACACTAAACTGGTGACGTGGAAACGGAGGCAACTCCATAAGGCTAACAAACATCCACGCAACCAGCCCAGCGAGCGAAAAAAAAGAACGAGAAGATCAGGGATCACAGAAAAGCTCTATCTACAGATCGTTTAAACCTGCCAATACCCGCACCAGCAAATACAGCCATGAAGACCATTCCAAACATCCACACATGATGAAAAAAACGAACGAATTCTTCATGCATGTCAATTTGTAGCTTCATTTTCCCCTGCCAAGGCTGGCTTGATGAAAACAATAGTGGTTCCATATTATGTATAGGAAAGTACTATCGTCGTCTATGTATTACCGAAATTAGAAACTGTAGGAAAAAAAAAAGTGGAAATATAAGTCAGCGGTTAGTATTTAGGATATTGGAAACATTGAGCAGTTCTAAAAATGAGACTAAATTTAACTTTTCTTTGATAAAGGTAGGTAATTTTTAAAGCGTCCTTTTAAAGAATATGCCATAATTTTTTACTGCCATGTACACCCTGGTATGCACATATCGTTGCTAACTAGAATGTGTGTGTCGCAATTTGTGGTTCCAAGCTGCTCTGTCGCAATCTTGATTTTTGGCACGTTCAGCACTACGGATATAACTCAAACTTTTTTAGCGTAATTTTTTTTTGTAAAGCCTTGTCTACCTCTGTCGGCAAGCTCATATTAATTATTTCAAGAAGCCATTCAGAGCTACACTCACTGATGCTTTTAGCATATAGAACCGCTCAGATATAGTGTATTTACAATCTACCAAGAACAACAACCAACTTGTATTCCTTAATTGTTGTGCGTCTAAACATATAATTTAACAAAATCAATCCATACATACAACAATATTATTTGAGAGGCACCTAATTTTTTTCGGCCCTAGAGATAGCCGTTTTTCACACGCAATGCTCGAGATAAGAGATAAGTCATCTAAGTGTTTAGAGACAAGAAATTCTCCACAGAGCTATGGGCCATTACGCCAATGTTCATCAATTGTGTGAAGTGTAACTCACTTCTTCTGCCTAGGCCCATTTGTTCCGACAGAGATGGGTGCAGGGCAAGGTAATAACAGGGGTCAATTTATTATCGGACCGTGTATCTATGCGAGGTGCAAACGGTGCAGAGAGGCGAATTAACTTTGAGATTTAAAGGAGAACAGAGAACGACCTTGCATGGGGTTGCTACGAGTACCTACTACAGTTACGCAACTCTACATTCTCTTGTTACCTGTTGATAAATTCAATACACGGCGACATGCCACTTCGCATGGGGGAATTCTAACGAACCCTATCCTGTCAGAATATCCACGAGCCTCACCTCCAAAACTCAACCTCCGTGACCTTCCGCAGGGGACGCTGCATCTGGCCGAAGCTCCTGCTGATGAGTTAGGATATCAGATAAGGTAGGAAGCTTTTTCTATTTTCTTTGCTGGTTTAAGCTTTTTTTTTTTGCAGCCACTAGGGGCGTACAGGCCCTTTGCTTATTGAATTATGAATCCATCTGAATCTTAGAAATACAAACACAGTAACAAAACAAGCAATCAAACTAGTAGTACAAAATATGTAGTGTCATTTGAGAGTGCAGGGGAATATACCTAATTCAGTTCCTCCTAAGCCGTACGACATGAAAATAAATATAATTAAGTTCAAATATTTACTATAGTCTGACCATTTTATCAAGGCAGTTCGGTATTGTCAAATTCCGCTATTGCACTGCCAATTCTGTGGGTATTTCTGAGATTTCTCTACATACAGGTAGTGGGCGGGGCTAAGATATGGGCAGAACAAAACATCAGATATACCCATAGACTTGGTAACGCTATAGAGGAATTTGTCCATGACCGAACTGCCTTGATAAAATGGTAAAACTAAATCTCAGCTTGCAGGCGCAGGACTTTCGGAGTTGCGATTTCATAGCTGTATTGCGTTTTTTTACAGGGCTTGACTTGCATACCTTAGCGTATCTTGGTTACATTGCTCAGAGTTTTTTGAATAATTTCTGCAAAGTTGGTACTTGACACAGTAGAAAATTGGCTATGAGAGGGAATAATGCATGAGGTGCTGACGCCATTTCTTTGCCGTCATTTTTGACAGACAGGCACATTCGATTATTAGTTGGTAAGAAAAATCCTCACTCCGCTTCCGTTAATGGGATAAAAATTCGAATTTAAGAACAATTCTGTTACAAACCAGAAAGCTGCGACGAAGCTCAACAGTTTCAGTCGGAGCGAGACTGAAGTTATTTTCGCGGTGGCTCTTTGCGAGTGGCATCTCGAATTATTATATGAAAATCTCGGAATAAACTTTTGATGCTCACGATTTAGTTTTTATTTGAGCAAAAGCCTTTGATCTTCATCAAAGCTGCGGTGCCTCGGCGAGCAAATCAGACGTCACGATCTACGGCGCCGCCAATGAGCCCTGCTGCGGGACAAGTTAATTTATTATAGAAATTGTTATAGTGCAACCCAAGTGATCGGTCTGTGTAGGACGGACAACCGCTGCAGCTGCGGTTGTAATAGAAACATAGCTTCTGACGGGCAACACGCCGAGCATGACCTCAGGATTCTCAATATTGGCGGACTAGTGATGCAGATTACGCTATAAGAAAACCAATACTAAGATCTATGTAGCTACAGCATTGATATTCTCAATATTGGCGGACTATCGTGATGCAGCTAACGCTATAAGAAAACCAATTTCAACTATATAGTTATAGCATTGATATTCTCAATATTGGCGGACTAGTGCTGCAGCATAGGCTGTAAGAAAACAAGTATTAATGTTATAGAATTGATAATCTGAATATTGACTGACCATTGCTGCATACAAAGTTATAATAGTAAGAACAATATATTTATACAGGGAACATTCAAAGCATAACCTCAAAACTCTGATTCTCTCGATACTGACTGACTAGCTGGTGTTCCAGCTAAATGCTGACTAACTTTACAGCATTGTTATTCGAAACTTTGACCGACTTGTGGCGCTGGCAATGTTGCAATAGAAATAGAATATGACCTCAAGCTTAATTGCTCCATACCTACGCACTGCTGCTGACCATGGTGCTATAGGAAATCCGATACTAAAGTTACATCATTAATTATCTAAGTAATGACTGACTATTATTGGAGATCATGTTAAAAGAAAATGGGTACTAAAGTTACAGCTTCTATATTATGGGTATTGAGAGGCAATAGCTATAGCTACCGCTATGCTAGAAATATCGGTTCAAATGTGCGGTGTTGGAGAGACATTGCACGGCTTACCATTCAAGCAAATAATATAATTGGGTGGTACAAAAAAATAAGCTGATAAGTTCGTGTTTGTTTGATCGCGATAATTCTTTTTTGAAATGCTACATTATTTTGGTCTTACCTAAGATTGCGGAAATACATGTGCGAATAAGAATATCGTTAATAAAAGCATGTTTGTAAAAAATTACCTAATGGTAAACGACGTGTACCTAAACAAGCAAAATATGTCATCAATTATTCTCCACTGATGTGCTCAGCACATCAGCGTTTCAAAGTTGTTGCCTAAATTTGAATGAGTCTTCAATAAGAAAATGACCCATACATAAATGAATAATTAACTCATGCACCAATTTGGCGTAGCCTTTTCTAGTTCATACTCGTATTTTCTTCACCCACGTGTTTGCTGAGCTCGAAATATACAACATCATATATCTAAGTATAGCATTGATATATATGAATAAAGTGAACGAAAAGAAAGCGGTGCATATCCTTCTAGAACCAGAAACGCAAAGTATCGTAAAACTGCTATAGTATCAAATACTAATAAATCAATCCAGACAACAGGATGAAATACTGTCTTATTTCAGTTTGTTCTCTGCCAAAAACTCCTCCAGTAAATTTTAGCGTCGAAAATGATGTGGGATAAATTTGATGACATGATGCCGAACAGATAAAGAATGCTAATAAATCAAGTCACTGATCAGTTGAAAACCTCTGCAGATGCAAAATTTATCGTTTATTTTCTTTCTACATAGTTTTCTTCACTACATTGGTTATAAATGCTCGACCATCAAGGCAATCGAGCCAAGTTGAAAAAGGCAAAGAGAGCAGAAGAAGCGGACCATCGACTGCGTCAGGCCTTTTGTGCTAAGTGCAGCCGGTCATGAGAAGAGAGCTTGAGGACCATCAAGTCAATCGTATTACACTGTGAACAGTATGAACAATTTATGAAAGCATAGGTTTAGGACTATCAAGTTCATCATATCACGCTGAACCGTTCATGAAATCAGAGGTTGAGAGTCATCAAGTCTATTGTATCACACTAAACCGTTTACGAGAGTTGATGCTGAGGCTCATCAAGTCCATCGTATATCCCATTGAAACGTGCATGAGCAAAGATTGAAAACCATCAAGTCCTTCTTATCACGCTGAACCGCTCATGAGTGCGGAGGTTGAAGACTATCAAGTCTATTGTATCACACTAAACCGTTTATGAGAGTTGATGCTGAGGACCATCAAGTCCTTCGTATCACGCTGAACCGCTCATGAGTGCAGAGGTTGAGGACCATCAAGTCCTTCGTATCACGCTGAACCACTCATGAGTGCAGAGGTTGAGGACCATCAAGTCATTCGTATCACGCTGAACCGCTCATGAGTGCAGAGGTTGAGGACCATCAAGTCCTTCGTATCACGCTGAACCGCTCATGAGTGCGGAGGTAGAGGACCATCAAGTCAATCGTGCCAAGCCCAGACGGCCGCCAGCTCCAGCAGCCACGGCAGCTTTATGGACACGCTTGAGGATGAAGAGACGCTGATTTCACCGGTTCCCCGTGGCTGTTCGTCTTGGACATTGCCAGCGTTCTTTAGTTCAGCTGGACTTAACTGCAATTCGCTACTGGGCGCATCGTGACGACCTCACTCCCTGACTACCTCGGCGTGCCATCCAAATAATTATTAAGACAAGTACAGCCGACTCCATCAAGGCAGCAGAAGCTCCGGCCAACTGATTCCGCAAAGATAGCGATTAATAAGCACGCAGTTGTACTGTCAGGTTTTTCTTTGGGATTTCTCTATTGACACGTTCTTTGGCTGGCTATAAACATGCACTGAAAAACGTCGGCATTACCTTCTGACATTGTAGAGCGTTTGGGAAGAAGCTTTTATCTATGAATGTACTATAAATTCTAAATATGTACTGAAAAATGCCGACATTACCTTTTGATATTCTAAGGCGTTTGTGAAGAAGCTTTTAGCGATGAATGTGTTGAATAAAATGCACTGAAAAATGTAGATACTACCTTTTGAAATTGTAGAAGAGCGTTTAGGATTTTGGAAGATTCTTTAAGTTATGACTACGATGAAATATGCAAACACTGTGGTTGAGTAAGAATGTTTGATTATTGTGAAACGGATATAATAGCATTAGTGTACGATGTTTTTTATATCATGCAGGTTACAACTTTGGTATGGTAAAATGCTGGTTTTCTAGTTTTATAGAGCATAGACATGTAAAACATATGATCATTCTGCTTATACTTTACACTATAGGGTTTTGAATTAGCAAATATTTATATCATATTAAGAATTTGAAAAAATCAAGTAATAAAACAGGTAAGTTAGTTCTCGGAGCAAGATGTTCGACATTTTAGAGTCTGCTAGCCCTTCCTTTATTATGCATTATTTATGATATTTTTCATTAATAATAACATTAACTGTTTTTTTAAATGTAAGTAAGACAGAACTATCAATATTTTTTATCTATCCTTACGATAATTTCCATGACCAACCGCCATAAGAAAAGCGCTAGCTAAAACGTCTCGCAACAAGATAACCTAGAACTCTTCGTGGCGTAATATCATCATCCGCATTGGGGGGTGGAAGGCGAGGCAAATTTCAGCGCCGTCATTTTGGATGGAAGGCTTACTCTAGAGTATTGACATTTTCACATCATGGTCAACCCTCGTGGCTCTCTGAATAAAATTATGAACGTTACTGAACACTTTCTAACTCTTTTTCTGCGGACAAACAAATAAATATACAAACAATTACACTTAAATTTTAAACGAAAACACTATCACCTCTCTCACTTTATTCGCAAGTGATAATTACCCAACAATTTTACTATTTCACTACGGGAACCTCTAGTGCATCTAATTCCAAGTTATAATTTAATTTCCTTGCTTAGTAACTGCAGTATATTGTTATGCAGTGAATTTCAGGTTCATACTAATAATATTATATAGTGCTAGAGCTAAAGGTAAAGGTAAAGTCAACTTATACCACACCCTCACCCGGGAAACCCACATGCACTGGTTTGTGCTGCGAGTATAGGCCCACTGCCCCCCAGATGAGTAAGTGCACTCACAGTCGCCCTCGGGTCACCAAGAACTATGGCGCCAATTTGACGGAAGGCACAAATGACCCGAGACCCCCACCCCCCTCATCTCTGAGGGAAGCAGTTCTGTCACAGCGCTGGGTATGCACACACAACTTGCTGAGTCAGCACACCAAGATTTGCAAAGAGCTCGAGAGTCTGGCGGAGTATCGAACCAGTAAGCGATACAATGTGTTAGAGCTGAGAACGGAAGCATGCAGCTACCGTGGCAGCTCCACCAATTTAAGCTTACCAGTCAGACAGGATGAGGATTTGGCCCGGTTTTGTCTATACACATTTATTTCTAAAGTTTGCGCAAGGTGATGACCATCTCGTCGTTAGCTGGGGCCCATGTGGCTACCACGTGGGTACAATCCGACACTGTAGAAATAGTCATGCGGCAATAACCTAGGGTCATCGTGATCAAACCATTAATATTTTAGCTTAGTGGCATTCGCACTCTCGCAACGTGGCATGAAAGTGGCACCATAGAGAGAGCCAGCTGTATTGCTCAAGGGTGCAACTTTCGTTCCGTGACTGTACCCCATGAGCCCTGTTTTCACGGTGCAAGTTTTGTTGCACTAGTGTACTCTTTGAGCCCCGCTTACACGGTGCAAGTTTTGTTGCGCAAGTGAACCCTTTGAGCCGCGTTTACACGGTGCAGGTTTAGGTAAGTAACAGTAAGCCTCGAGCTCTGTTTGCATGAAACAACTTCTGTCGCTGAACAGCTCGCTCGCTTTTCCTGAGCCTTCTTCTGTGGGTGAAAAAATTCTCCTAATCCCGTGAGGCTCAACCTGCCAAGCTGCCGGAAATTCCACTCGTTCCAAACTACTTGTAACTTTCCTCACTTAGAACAAAATGAACGTTAATTTCAATAGCTAATACTCTCAATAGATAAAATGACAAAGTAAACCTTGGAATTCGATAAATAAGAATGACGTTGAAATACCACACAAAAATCCTGAAGAGTAGCAGCCACATCCGGTAAAACGGCTTCATCACATAAAGATGAACTTTCATCGGTAGAATGTCACAAGGAGTACAAAAGGCTAACATGTAAAATATCTCGCAAAACACACAACGGAGCGGGGACTACACCGCTGCAATGCTTACAGTATCAGTATCGAAGTGGTACAATGTCTCAAGAGGGTATAATATCTCAAGGGGTTCAATAACCAAAGGAATACAATGTCCCAAGATTTACAGCATCAAAAGGGGTTCAAAGTGCCAAGAACAATATCTCAAGAAGAACGGTGACGTAAGGGGTACAATGTCCCATGAAATACAATGTTCCAAAAGGTGCAATGTCCCAAAAGATATAACGTTCCAAGGGATACAAGTCCTAAGTGGTACTATGTCTCCAAGGGTACAACGTCACAAGGGGTACAGTGCCCCAAACAGTGCAATATCCTAATTAAGGGATACAGTGTCCCAAGGAGTACAATGTTCCAAGAAGCAAGAGAAATAAACTTAGACGTGTAGAAGGACTGTAGCTTGCATAACTTTCATATTTACAGAGTCTCTTTGAGACTGTAACCTACAGAATATAAAAGTCCCAGCGTAGGAGAGAGAGTTTATAGGGAATTACTGTGGACAAGTTAGCGAGATCGCAGGTCTGAGGTCGAGAACCTTCTCATAGATCACCAGCTCTGGACCACTTGACAAAATGCTTTCCTCGGTCCGTTTTATCCTCTGGATCCATACATCACCGGATCCAGCTAACGAGAGGGATACACAGCGAGTCACAGTCCTGGATTGAGCTTTTCCTTACAAAAGTACTTAACTAATAACAATATTAAACTCAAATTCGTGTTTATGATAAAATGCTGCAAAAGAAGCCATAACGTTTTCATATATCACGAAAAAATGAAGTTAGTTGTTTATATCTACTAGTAGTTTGATGGCAACGAAACCTAGCTAACCGTTATATAGAAAATACCGATGAACATAAACATAGTAACAATTACATTAATCGGAGCTTCCAGCAGCGATGACACATTGTATCGTGAACTAAGTCTTGCAAATTTAAAAGAAAAAATACATTACGAGAGCAGGATCTTGGCTTAAAGTGTAACAAGTTCTCACCCTGATTTCACAATGTGTTATTTTATTTAGTTTTACCCTGTCCACTTGAAATTAGCCATTTCACCAATTTGGATCGAGTTTCAGGCAGTAATCACAAACCGATTGAGCCTGAGAGGAATAGAAGCCCGCGATTCAAGTTCTAGGTGATTTCAAGCGAAGCGGAATAGATTATCTCGATTTATTGCGTTAGAATAGAGAATGCCCTCGTAAGTGCATTAGGAGGCTATCCTAGCAGGATCCCGAACCCCTAGTAACCGTTACCATCATGGCTTAAATTATATGCTTCAATAATTCGTGCTCTTCACGGCCATCGGATTATTATCCTTTTCCAGAGCTTGAAATAAAGGCTTTTCTTGTAAGTTTTAATGACTTCTCCATGATACCTGGCACAGTTTCTCGGTACTTTTATCAAACGATGATTGGTTACAATAACTAGATTGTATCAAGACACCTACGCGTTTATTCGGATACGTGTTCGCGATACTTATCACTAAGATACATGAAGCTGAGACAACAATTCTCCTGAGTCTTGTTGATCCTCCGAGTCCAATCCGTGGGTCGTAAAAGCTGCAAACAATCTCTCGATGGCTCGAAATGACGGTAAAAACCCACACGTCTAAAACCTACCGACTGGTTGGAAGGCTCATGTGCTGAAGGCATAAAAGATTATCGAGTCCTCCCTGGGCAGTAAACTTCGGTTTGAGTTTCACCTAAGCGAAGATGCACGACAATGTATGAACGAAGTGCTGTATTTCGCTGCCCAATTTATGTTGTTATAATAACGCATTGCTTTGATGTTTATGCGAGAATATTCTCTGGGCATTTGATCGTAATTTAAACCTGAGTTTGAACCGTTGATTAAAATAGAAAAACAACACCGCTCGTATTTTTTGGTATATGAATGGCTGAGGAACGGAGTTTTTCAGCCGCTGAAGATGATGACTTGCGATAGAGGAAGCAATGAGAGAACGCTCCACTATGCCTCTTGATTGTGACATACATCGTGATCTTTAACTTGGCTTTGGATGCACACTGTACCTGGTATTATGTAAAGTCACTCCTCTTCATTTCCATACAGAATGCACACTTGTAAGAAGTTTATTGTCATTGGTACGGTATCGTGGATCGAAAGGCAGAGCTGGAGCTATAGATGCCCGGGGGCTGGCGAAGGCCTCTCGTGACCCGGGATCATTTCCAGCCACTTCGGCTCGACTAATAGAGGCTCTAGTTGTAGCTTCTCTAGAAGAGACAGGCAGAGCTAGAAAGCATTGACAGAGCAGCTGTGAATATCCACGAGGGTAAGCTATGTAAACCTATAAAATATCTAGAGCTATTAACAAATTGAACCGATCAACCAATGTCTACATATTATCCTACTTGTGGTTCTATCTATCCAGCCGTCAGTACGTCGATCTCTCAGTACTAGACAAAAGAAAATAGGACGTCATTGGTACGGCCTCACGTTGGAGTAACTATAGAGCCACATTTAAGCAGCTACTGTTTGTAGGTTTATAATTGCTGCCTGACTTGGGATATATTTTATCACTTCGAGGCCATGTTGGGAATCAGGGCATCAATGAAGAATGACGCTTCTCTATGGTAGAATTTTCACAGGCCGCCACAGAGCGTTTTAACGAATTAGATTCTGGTGCGGCCAATAATTTTGTTAGGGATCTACTAAGACGGCATTTATTTGGGATCATGGTGCTGCTACCGTGTCCTTCTCACTGCACGCTTATTTATTAACTTAAATACTTTGGATTGTTACCAGCTGTTGCGAAGCGAAGTCAAGGATATATAGGCAACAGTGTTGTGTGTGTATCCGCTTAGCACGCTTAATATCAAGCGGCTTTAGTGTGTGTCTGGCCGTTGTCGTGGGAGGTTATGCTATGCTGCTATCATCGGATGTCAACGGGAGTTTTAGATGAAATTAATAACGTACTGCAATTTGCTGACTGTACGGTAATTGCACAGCACTTATTTGGACAGTTGGTTTTTAGGTGATTACACAAAGTGTGATTTTGAATTTCAAAAATCCCTCATGGATTGATTACCTCCAAATTTCGTAGAAAGGTGTTTCATAAATCTTCTGGGCTATTGCACGCAGTGCTTTGTTTTAATCCAGAAGATTCTTTAAAGTACTCTTTTACCGAATCATGATGGGCGTTCACATATCTCCAAGGACTTTCCAGTTTGTAGAAGTCGTTGATATTGTATATACATCGTTATAAAATTCCGATAATCTTGCTTGGTTGCCACCGTGCACAGATCGAGTCTTCGCTGTAAAGAGTAGGAAGTAAATTACGAGGAGATTTGAATATACTGTATTATTGCTTCAAATTGATTTTAAATTTAATTCTTAAAAATACGAAAAGTTAGGCTACGTTTTACAATAGGATAAGGATAGGTTTTATGGTCACGGGCAGTCTAGTCTTAAATTAAATTTACTATAGCCTTTTGATGTCTGAAAGAAAGCGTTTGCAGCTAACGGAAGTTCACGGATCCGTACACGACTTTGCGGTATCGAACAGAACGATCAGGAAGCAAAACGACTATTGACTGACTTGCTTGTGCACGGGTAGCCGTGCTTTGATGGGCACCACTTTGCGCAGGGAAGTTAGTACAGCCAACAGCGGGCTAGTTGAGCCCGCCTCAACCATAAAAAGGTTGCAGAGCAGGAGGGCTTGCAGTTTTTTTTTTGGGGGGGGGGGGAGAGGGAGGGGTGTGAGTACGGCGCCTGGTCACAATATGCTATAGTAGACTTCTTCTCCCACTGAGAGCCAAAAAAAGTATCTTCTTCATACTAAATATTATGAATAAACCTAGTGGAAATTAATCGCGCGCAGTGTGGCACAACCTAACATTACAAGAGTATGGCACACAGAGAGCCAAAGCATCTTTGGCACAACCGCGTTTGAGGCCCGAACAAATATTGCAGACACACTCGGTACTGTTAGCTATACATCCTCTTCTCACAGCGTTGCATTGGGGTTTAATTTTCATAGTTGAACTACTGCTAGAAGTTAGCTCTATACATTACATATTGTGATAAAACTAATATGTCTAGTACAGTAACTCCTTACATATAATCTAAGGTGTAGCTCCTACTGGCGCTCCAATTAGTGATAGTTTCGTATATTAGTGTCACTCTAGTTGTAATGCTTGCATTTGATTCACATCTCTCTCATAACTAGTTCTTCATACAAAACATTGAGAGCAACGTACTAGCAGCTGAATCATTTGACCGCCACTAAAGCTGAAAATTTCGTGCAGTTGCCTAGTCAGTAACTAAAAAGTATGACGTTAGACTAAACCGCAAGTTAGCAGTGTGTAGAGTTAGCATGGCGCAGTGCTAAGGGAAGTAGTAGGTAATGAAGACGACAGGCTGACGAGCTGCTAAACAATGCCGGTAATAACTGCTGCTGGCCTCTGCTGTGCTGCAGCTCAGGCCCTGATTTATGTAACTTGGCGTCAATGCCAGCTTTTGCTAAGTCGCCGTAGTACTGCGCCTCATCATGTGGCGCCTGAATATTTCCCCTATATTTGATGTAGACAGCCCAGTACTGCACCTCATCATGTGGGGAATGAATATTTCCCCTATATTTGATGTAGACAGCCCAGTACTGCGCCTCATCATGTGGGGAATGAATATTTCCCCTATATTTGATGTAGCCAGCCCAGTACTGCGCCTCATCATGTGGGGAATGAATATTTCCCCTATATTTGATGTAGACAGCCCAGTACTGCGCCTCATCATGTGGGGAATGAATATTTCCATATTTCCCCTATATTTGATGTAGACAGCCCAGTACTGCGCCTCATCATGTGGGGAATGAATATTTCCATATTTCCCCTATATTTGATGAAGCCAGCCCAGTACTGCGCCTCATCATGTGCAGCTGGCGTCTATTGGTTCTGTGCCTGAAATTTAGTTAGAATGAATCCGGGAGCGACGCATCATGCAAGCTGGCTCACTATAACCAACAGGGTCCTTTCGCTTGTACGTCTCAACCAGTGAGCCATCAAATGGTCTTCTTATTCTACTAGAATGCATCATCACGGGGAAACTGTTCGTCTTTTGCAACAACATCAACTGGCGACTGTTCGTCTTTTGCAACAACATCATGTGGAGACTGTTCGTCTTTTGCTATAACATCACGTAGAGGCTCTTCGTAGTTTGCTATAACATCACGTGGAGAGTCTTCATATTTTGCTATAACATCATGTGGAGACTGTTCGTAGTTTGCTATAACATCACGTGGAGATTCTTCATATTTTGCTATATCATCAACTGGAGACTGCTCGTCTTTTGCTATAACATCACGTGGAGACTGTTCGTCTTTTGCTATAACATCACGTGGAGACTGTTCGTCTTTTACTATAACATCACGTGGAGGCTCTTCGTAGTTTGCTATAACATCACGTGGAGATTCTTCATATTTTGCTATATCATCAACTGGAGACTGCTCGTCTTTTACTATAACATCACGTGGAGGCTCTTCGTAGTTTGCTATAACATCACGTGGAGATTCTTCATATTTTGCTATAACATCACGTGGAGACTGTTCGTCTTTTACTATAACATCACGTGGAGGCTCTTCGTAGTTTGCTATAACATCACGTGGAGATTCTTCATATTTTGCTATAACGTCAACTGGAGACTGCTCGTCTTTTGCTATAACATCACGTGGAGACTGTTCGTCTTTTACTATAACATCACGTGGAGGCTCTTCGTAGTTTGCTATGACATCAACTGGAGTCTGTTCGTCTTTTGCAATAACATCATGTGAAGACTGCGAACACAATGTTAACACGTGTAACGATACCTATACGGTAACTTCCCGTACTATGTGACAGCATACATTTTTTTTCTTTACTGAAAGTTTTAGTCGGTGTTCTTGCTCAAGATGGATTGAACATACAGTAATTATGAAACGTTCACTTTTAATAAGATATGCCAGTTTGTATCATAACTTTAGCGCTTCTATATATTTTGAGATCCAAATTCTTGGATGCAAATACTGTTTTAGATAATGTCATTGATTGGCAAGGCAGCGTCAAGCTCAACTAATTCCACCAGGCTTTTGCAACTGCAAGTGGAAGCGCATGTATTCGTTACTTGGACGCGTGCTATTTCTTATTCACGATTATGGCCTAAGGCGGCTAAAAACGCCATGAAACGGAATCGAATTGAGTTTTTGATTGTTTCTAGGGTTCTCGGTGAAAAGGGTGTAGCTAATAAAACAGTATGTAGTATCTGAAGTTTTCGATAAGTCAAGTCTGATGGATAGACATCACTAGCTAGCTTAAACTATCACTAGCTTAAGACTATCACCTCAAGAACTTTGGTTTTGCTATTTTTAGCGATCTTCACGAATGGTAGCTGAAACTATCCCGGGTTTAAATGTATGATAAATCAATAGGCCTACAGTCATTATTCATTTATACCTCTGAAAAACAAGCTAGTGGTTTCGGAGGTACATTGTTTTCATAGAGCATCTCCTTTTTAATTATTGTTTCGAAACAAAATATTGTTTATCGTCTTTTACTGCCATTTCTTGAAAACTAGGAATCTCTAATACTCTTTTGTCTTAATTTGATCAATTAGTTACGACCCATACAGTTCTTTGATTAACGGCAAGCGTCATTTCTCCACCATACACCGAGAAACAAATCTGGGCCGATGCCCTCGAGAATTGAACTTTGTAGTGAAATTGGATCGAAAATGTAAGAGAACCTACGGAGCAAAAGAACATTGGTCCAGAAACAACGCTCATTGGACTTTGGAATCAGCGATTACAGAACAAACCAATCTTCATCGAAAGCAATGGAACGGTCGTCTGGGGTTTTCACAGAGCAGACGAATTTGGTTCTCCAGCTAAAGAGAACCGGACTCTGGAATATGGAACTGAAGTCTGGACGGCAATGAGTCGAACAAATGCCTGGTGGCCAATTATTCAAATATATACGAGAGGTGAAGCTTTGAAATTCATGAAGGCCGCGGAGTAAAGCATACCGACCGCCTGCGCTCCAGTTAGTGGCTGTCGAGGTGCTGGAAGGACGGATGGACTAGCCAATGGACAGATGGATGAATGGACAGATGAACGGGCTAGTGGACGTACAGATGGACGAATGAGTGGACAAATGAACGAACTGGTAAACGGGCATATGGATTGCCAGATGGACTAACTATTAGTTGAAAAAACGAATCAAAAGAAAGGCGCAAGGAAAGAGCGATTTAGGGACTAGCGGACCCATGCATGAAATGGTTGAAGAAGATCTTGGTTACCTGAACTTGTTTAATTGAACGGTGGTTGAACTGACAAAAATTTTGCGTTAGACCAACCCCTCGTTCGTTGTATCCGAAGAAATTGACTCTTGACTGAACATGTTCATGAATTATTGTGGAGAGAGATCTAAAAGAATTGGCAACCCAACCACGGACGATTAAGAATAACGGGAAGTCCAGAAATCGAGGATCACCAAGCGTGGGAACAACAAAGAAGGCTTATTGAACGAAGCGCGTCAGTAGGAGTAGGAAAAATGCAAAATAAAATGAATACGAAGAAAAAAGTCATACAAACTCACAAAAAAGGAACTTACTGGTTGAATAATTTAAAATTTTGCTCGACTCTAAACTTAAAAAGACGCCCAATAAATTAGCTGTCAGCGGTTACGTGCACTGTGGAGATAATTAACTACCTGTGCTTCTGTTAGTCATAAGCTGCGATCCAACGAGAGAGATCAGCACTGTGGCTAGGCACCCATGGGATCAAGGATGATGATGAGTTGACGTGAGTAACTTTAACCGGACCTCGACCGAAGACGCTAAAGGTAATGTAACCCAATAGTGCAGCCAATCATACTGGGTTGTGATGGTTTTTAATCAGCTAATCAACTAATTCAACACTCTAACCACTTAAAATCTTTAACCAAATTCAGACAAGTCTTGTTACGTCAACACAATGGATCTTTGTCGAATTATATCCCTAAGGAAAAAAGCCTCTACAGCGAGGTAACGCATCCTGATTAAAATAGGGTTAAGCACAAAAAATACTACATAATTATTTTTCGTTGACACAGTCGAATGTGTTCTGTTGAGTAGCAATAACTAGTAATTTGTGTGAGCGTAGCCAAGGTTAAGGTTACTTACAGAGTTTCCCTAAGGGCAAAACATATACCTACATATATAGATGGACAAATTTATAAATGTATTGCTGCATTGCTAGTGATGCCCGTGGTCTACATAAGATTCAGTATTATAAGTGTGCTTGTGATGTAGGTGAGGAACCCGTTCTGGCTAAACTGGGCTAATACTAACCTTTTATTAACCCCAACCTAACCTATTACAGATGGCCTAACGTAACCTAAATAAATGATAAATGTCTGGCGCCTAAAATCTACGTTTCGGACTTTTTTAAGCCTAAAAACTGGGTAACTCAAAAGCTATAAATCGCATAAAGTTTGCCTCAATCCAAAAGTTAGGTATATTTAGATAACGATTCCAAATATTAGGTCAGGTTAGGCCGGCAAGTGAGGTATGGTTTTCCTATAATCGCGTTTTATCGTACAGCTTAACATATTTTCAGAGGTAGGCTACTTGCTGTACCTGAACGGTACAGAGTTACCCTTAAGGCAGGTCGTACATACAGATGGACAAATGTGTACTAACCTCTACCAATGCCTCAAACAAAGATGTTGGCAGCAATTAGAGCATGAGATGGCTGGTAATTATAATCACACACGATCCTAATGCAGCTTTTGACTAATCGTGGCAGATTAGCGGTTGCTTTCATGTCATTATTGCCGTGGATTTTTTGAGAGTCAGAAGAAGCTCTCTGCACTGCCCTAAAGCCATGGTTGTGGTTCTCAACCTAATTTATTTATAATTTTTTACACGTAGGTCTACATAGTTGCAGTCTGTTCGATGGCTCGTGTACCCTTTTAAATTAACGACAGTTGTATTTAGTAACCATAACCTCCTCGACCTGAAAATAGCTGAAGCAATTACCATCAAGCAAGAAAACCCATTCATTTACGTCAAATACGACCAGGGCATGAATTTCTTAAAACTTTTCTAACCAGAACATTCCCGTAAGATCCAAGCCATAGATAGTGTGACGGACCCTTAAATGCATAAGTCACGCCAGGTTATAGGTGCTTGTAAGTATCACGCGTAGCGCACTAACCAGGGATAGCACGAAAACTTGAAGAACTTTACTCTTTACTTGCATATCAATATGGCTATAATGGCTACGTGGCTACGGTTACCAAAAGTGTCGCACCAAGACTAACAATAAGAGAACGATGCTATTGACAATAGGCACAAAATTGTGATTGTTCTTAAGATGATAATTCTAGAAATTTGGAAGCTAAAATTGCGCCAACAGATAGCCTCACGCCATTGGGCAACAGCCATTTAGTTTCCAGCAGCAACAGAGTGAAGTCATTTCAGGTCGCGGTGTTCGTGTTCTACTACCAGTGCAAATAGCCTTCTTAGTACCTGAATATAATTTGCAATAATAAGACAATATGTAGATACTTTATTACATTGTGTATGCATAGATGAGTAGTAACCAGTATAAAATATCTTCTCTGTACCTGTAATCTTGTGCAATAATAGGCCGGTCTACACTTTTACTACATTGTGTGTGCTTGGAATTAATAGTTTTTTCTACGTTCGCAGATGACCGATTTTGAATTTTTAATCTATAAACCTGAAGATGGCCATAGTAATGGACCGAAACGTTGTGTCAAATTGTAATATAGTGATCAGCGCTGTAACAAAATTTTATGCTCGCATTGTTTTAAGGAAACTGACTGGTGAAAGTCTTTTAACTTTTCGGAAGGTGGAAAGAACTCTGATAATAAATTGTAAAATAAACGCTGATGTACAGTTTTTGGCTTTGAGGTTGCCAAAAATTGGTGTAAAATTGCTTACCGTGCGTTCAGCTTACTACGCAAGTGCCGTTAGCTAACTTTCGGACATAGCATTATGTCTGGAGGAATTTATAACTCAAAATTGTTTACAATTGTGCGCTATTCAAATGGACACATCAACACATTCGGACGAAAAGATGACGATACTCGTTCCTTTGACTAGCGTGTGTCATTGCCATTAGAGGCACGGAACTTCCAGTAGACACTGTTTCTCTGTCGTGAACACCACTACGACATGCAATTTGATTGTTTGTAACCTAGAAATAAGCTACGTTCTCTTGTGAGCGTTAGACATACATATGTAGCGTTTCAATGAGTTACTCGTGATGCTTCCATAATTAGTTAATAACGTTTATTAATAATGTTAGAATCAGTAGTGAAGCCCCACGCTATTTCCAATACAGCGAGTTGTCAGGTCCCTATAGAGGGTGTGATAACCAGGAGCCTACACTGCGGCCATATAGCGGTCAATCCGCAGACTGCAAGTGATACAAAGTTAGGAGCTATGAGGCTGCTTGAAACAGATCTCCGTGCAATTATAACAACCAAAATTAGGCAGTGCTATTGCGTTGTCCTGAAACCAGTGAACGGTTTTGACAGCAACGTTCCTCAGACGAGTTTCATAATTGCGGCACAGTTGGCACGACTGATGCGTTGGCAGCACTGACAGAGCGGTGACCTACCGCAGTGGCGGTCGCAAGCCCCCAAAACAACTGATCGTGAACAATTAGTGTAACTTTTCCATCCTTGAAGCCGCTTAGACTTGAACGGGCGACCTAATGTTTGGTTTTATCTTATTTTGGAGTGTCAATCATGCGTCAGTGGGGGTCATTATCCCTTTACCGCTCTT
>LQNS02276866.1:5621547-5646799 GCA_001587735.2 Parhyale hawaiensis
CATTAGGGAATAATATAATGTCATTAGGGCTCGCCTAGGTAAATATCGTGAAACCGAATATATGGCACCTTTTGCTTTACCTAGCTTCTTACTGAGCTCCAATAAATGAGACGAAAACGTTAGTTTATGATCAATAAACTAACGTCATAAGATATCCAAGTAAAATCCCGTAGCAGTTTCAAAATATTGGTTTGAGACTGGAATAATTTTCTGTGAGGGGATTCTTATTATCCGTTAAATATACACTGAAAATTTGGTTTAGGTGCATCTAGCTAATAAAATGTGTTAACAATTGTTATCTGTTTTAAATAACAATAGTTGAATTGATTCAACTGGAATTGCAGCACAGAACAACCTCGCGCCACAAGAGTATCGCAGGCTCTGAGCCAAAGTTCCATAGACGCAATCGTAAATGTGTCCCGTATTGTCATTACTGACATACTGCTGCCAAGAAGTCCTCGCCTTCTCTTTGTAATAGTTGCCTGTAAAAATTAAGGTATTAATTTAATTACCTGAGGAAACTTTTACGCCACTGTGATATTTAGTAGGTGGAAGGCCTCATCGGTTGGAAATAGTACGAGGAATTTTTATTTATTACCTTTTTTTAGAATTGATAAGAAGGGCGTTCACCTACATTCTTACATTTTGTGTGTTTTATATAAAAAGGGGACCAAACTATTTATTTAAGCTAAATTTTTATCCAATGTTTGTGACGTCATCTTCACGGCAGAGCTGAAGCAGAATAAAAGGTGGGATGAATATACTTCTACTTTTTACAATTATATGAAAATGACTTATGATATAAAAATATTCTAAATATTATTGTCTGTTGAAGGCGCATAGGCACAGTTGCAGGTCGTGACGCGTAACCTCTTGGATTCCGTGTTTTATTAGTCATAAATATATTTTACTATTCAAAGTTTTTCATCTAGATGAAGTGCGCATCCTATAGTAACCTAAATATATCCATTGCTAGTATTTACTTAATTACAATTTCTCTTCGAAAATCGTGGCAACACCTCTTGTGTTACCGCACTCAGACCTTCATGGTAAGCATTAAAAATAGTGCTATTATTATTTCCCTGCGAGGAACAAATGGTCTGGAAATCCCTTAAAGAGAACCTATTTCACTAATAGAGAGATTTCTAGGAAATCGAAAATTGAGAATAAATGAATGAACCAAAATAAAAAGAGTCATTTTCTAAAATGCAAACGTTTCGGAATACTAAAATTCCATCATCAGTGCTGAAATATTAGTAGAGAATTAAGTACACTAATCAGTTTCACAGCAGAACATCCAAAAAGCAGAACATCCATTCCCTCACAGCAGAACATCCATTCCCTAAAGAGGTTCTGTTTCCACGTGAGCAGTAGCAGCCTTGCTTGTTAATATGAAGGTGCTAGAGCTTTGTACCGCTTGGTGCGCTCAGTCAGTACTTCCTGGGTATGCACAAGTACCGCGAGGGCACTTACTCTGCTGAGATGTGGGAGAGTAGAGGGAGAGAGGAAACGCGGGTCATTGGACCTTCCGTCCTATTTCTTTACGACTCGTGATCGACTGCAGCCGTACTTACTCCTCTGGGACAAGTTGGCCTATATCCACAGCAAGAACAAGCGCGTGTGGTTTTCCCAGGGTAGGGTGCAGTCAAGCTGACGATACTGTTATCTCGTACACTCAGTAATGTGAAGGCCTGTCATAGTGCTATCGCTTGAGGTTGTGCTGCGGGCTACGGTGTTCGCAAGGTCTGTAATGTTCACTGTTTAGTTTTCCCCGTCAGTGATATTTAAAATTTCGGCACTACGGGCAGCCTCGTGTGGAACATGTTTTCTGTTGAAACCTTGTAGCGACAAAGTATTCTACTCAATGTAGCACACTTTGGGAGGTACGGTGGTCAAACTGTGCAGTTTGCCTTTGTAGTCGTTTGAAATTTCTTGTTTTCCCATTTCTGTGTATTTATCGTGTATGTTTTCCACCTAAGTAATTAAATGAAACGCTGCATAATAAATCTCCGTCGTTACAGGTTCACACGATAGTCAAAACGAGTTTCCTCAGCTCCGCGTCTAAACTCGTTACTGTGTCCGCGTAAACGGCCCAATAGCGCACAGCCCCTTCAGTTCTAAGGCACTCTAAATATGGAAAAATATCCAAAACTTCACTGGAGGCACATGCTGAGCAAACCGACTTGACAGTTAACATTTCAGTACGTTTTTTTGGTACTGAAATTTGGTACAGTACTATTTTATTTCATCTTACGTAGCCAGGTAAAATATTTTTATTTTTACCAAAAACACTGATTATAGTTAAGCTACTTACTTCGTATGTACAAGACCGAAAACTTGGCACACTTTCTTGTGCTTACACAATCATTGTCAACTTTATAAATCACAGACCCCAAACAAAATTTACGCACAAATTGTAACTTTCACAAGTATCACAGTGACATCTTTTGTAAAGTTTGAGGAGCACTGCTCTTTCCGAAGTAACCTTCCGTTTTGACGTATGATTATTGTCTGTTTGTCATGTTCACTTATACGTGACCCTGCTACAAAACACGCTTTGCAAAATTTTAAGCGCAGTTTGACACTCTCTGAAGAAAATGCAATAATGATACTATCACGTGAGAATTTTCCCATGATACTGCTACAAAAAGAACCTCTTCAGCCCCAGTTATTCGTTGTTCTTGTAGTGCAGACTGAAAGAAACATTCCCGTAAACTCTGTAAAACTTAAATTTTTGCATCCGTTTCACCGCATCAGTCTCAGAATGCAGCATGGAAGACAAACAAGCAGACCCATATTATGGACCTTGTAGCACGTCCCTCAGAGGATAAATTTGACTGTGGTCCCCTAAATTCACACGCGGATGGACTTGTAGACAGCATGTACGATAAGCCATCGTTAGACCTCATTGGTCTCGTATGTTTATGCTGCAGACCAGAGGCCTGGGGTATCGCGTTACCACATGCTGGTCTCCAGAATGATCTCACTTGAACTCTTTCTGCGAGTGCAAGAAAATGCGCCATAGCGGTAATTTTTAGTAGAAAAAGTAATTAACTCGCCTCTGTTAAGGTTGCGAACTTAAGATAACTCTGTTGAACTCCCTCTGTGGGTCTTAGAATATGCGATGATAATTTTCGAAGGAAGAATAATTAGACCGCGAACCCACGATAACTCGTTTGAACTCAATAGCATTGGTAAACAGAACCTCAGTGACTAGTTAAAAAAAAAAATTAATGAAAAAGTAATTAGCTTACTTCGGTTGGGACTGTGAAGTTAAGACAGCTGGGGTGAATTTTACCAGCGAGTGGATGAAAATGTGATATAGTGGTAATTTTCAGTGGAATAAAGTAATTAGCTCGCCTCAGTGCGGGTCAAGAATTTAGGAAAACTGTGGGTACAAAACAGGATATATTTCTAGCCAAAACGTAACTAGGCTGCGAACTCAGGACTACAAAGTTGAAAAGCTTCAACTCTCTCTGTGTGAGTTGGAAGATATAGGCACACCAGTCCTAATTCATTTCCGGCAAGCCCAAACTAATCCGCTTGTTTCGCTGCGAACTCACGATACAATTCTGAACTCTATCTGTGAATGTTAAAAAATATATACACATTCCAGCTGTTTTCGGCAGTATACCCTTGTAACGTTGCTTCATTTGAGGCTGTGAACGAAGCATAACTACGTTAAACTCTGCCAAGGTGTGATAGCATTTACGTAGATCCAACGAAATATATCAAGGGGACGAAGTTGTTGCCTTCTGATTATTATTACCTCCACCAAGGAGGTTATGTTTTCGTTGTGTTTGTCTGTCTGTCTCTCTGTCTGTTTGTCCCTCCGTCTGTCTGTCACCAAGATAACTCAAAAAGTTATGAACCGATGTGGATGAAATTTACAGGGATTGTTAAGTATGTTAAGAGGAACAGATGATTAACTTTTGGTGCAGATATGTCCATCCGTTTGTTTGTTTGTTTGTTTGTCTGTCTGTCTCATTTTTCTCAATGTCATAACAAAAAAATTTATGAATGGATTTTGATGAAATTAACGTGAGTTGTTAGGTATATAACAAAGAGTAAATGACCAAATTTTGGTGATGATCGGTTTGTTCGTTCGTTCGTCACTGTTTTTAATTTTATACTTGTTAGCACAATAACTCAAAAATAGTGAATGGATCTTTATGAAGTTTATAGGAGTTGTTAGTAATGTTAAAAGACATGAATGATTAGATTTTGGTGCAGATCGGTTCGTTCATTTGCATGTTTGACTCATGTTTGTCATAACGTTTGTTAGCAGTATCACTCAAAAAGTTATGAACCGATCTTCAAGAAAACTGCACAAGCTGTTATTACTATTAAAAGGCACAAATGATAAGATTTTTGGAGTTTATACAATGAAAATTTTGGTTTCAGAGCCAATTTGAATTTTTCGCTACCGTTGCCTCACTTGGCGGAGGTATGCGCTCTCAGAGTGCTCTAGTTGAGGTTATGATTTGGAGTGGCACTTTGTCTTAAACTATATCCATAGACCACACAATACATTGACTGGACACTGGCCCCAAAGGCAGATTTTGGTCCCGCAATTGGGCCTGACTGCACGGTGTCGCAGACGCATTTTTATATGTTCTCACATTACTTTTTCATTCTTTGTTTAGGCTATTTGACTTAATTCTTTTAAATTCAGTAATGACTCGCAAACGTGTACATACTTCTAAAGCTTCTATACGCAACATATTCTCAAAAATATCAAGGCTTGAAGTGTAACTATGTAGACCGTTTATGACATCCTTTGATATTTGAAGTATACTTATTTTTCAATATTTAGTGAAATTAATAGTATAATTTTGTAGAAGATAAGCTTCTCAGATTCGTAGTTTGCTTAATTTGTAATGAAATAACAAGTAAGCAGCTGATGAAAATGTTAATGAAGTTTATTTGATAGCTATACGGGCTAAGCGAGAAAAGAGCAAATAAAAACCGACTGCAGAGGTGAAAGATGAGTTGGAGTAGCTTGCTGCCATGAAGTGATGGAGCCCGGCCAGCACTGAAGTGATCAAGCACTGGCCGCCAGGAAGTGATGAAGCTCTGGCCGCCAGGAAGTGATCTAGCATTGGAAGCATAAAAAATAATATAGCATTGACAGAAGTGGAGTGATCCGAATGATAAAGCAATGGCCACAATAAAGTGATGTTGTATTGAAAGTAATGAGGTGTTCAGCATCGACGGGCGTGAAATAATATTGCATTGGCAACCGTGAAGTGATGCAGCTTTGACAGCTGTTACCTAAGTGATATATCATTGGCCGCTCTGAAATAATGTAATGTAGGCCACTGTGCAGTGTTTTAACTCAGGCAACCATGATGTGTTTCAACTTAGGCAACCAAAAAGTGATGCAACGTAAGAAACAATGAAATGTTATAACGTAGGCAACCACAAAGTGGTGTAATATACCTAGGCAGTTATGTGAAATGACATTGACCATCATGATGTGCAGCTTAAGATGGTTCCGGTAATGAAGGGTTGTATCAGCCATAAGTTGTTATGTTTTAATATTTACCGGCTGTCTTTCTTTATCTCATAGTTGAACATGCATTTTTAATTCACTGGAAAATATCAATGTAGTATTACTATGGTTTTAATTCATTTTTTCAACATTACTGGGTTTTCTTAATTTCACTTTTGTTGCCGCTATTGGGAAGAGGTCTACCGATAGCTTTACATACATCAATTTCTGAGGTTTTTGCTTCAAATCTGTCATTCGAAAAATCTCAGCTGAATGTGATATTAAAGTATATTACTTGTAGTATCTATGAGCAAATTTTTTCAGTATTCCTAGAAATTCCTAGATTTTTCTTGGTATCCGAAGATAAGATGTATATCGCCTACTGAACATATATGATTGTGAATTTCGATTTCCTGCTCTCCAACGTATTCCTTATGGAACCACGAAGAAATTAATCTTTGTTTGAGGTCTCTGTGATTATTAGAACTCATTTTATTAACACTTACGTACATCGACCTCAAGGCCCAATTGCGAGAGGCCCGATTTCAGTGTCCAGTCAATGTATGGTATGGTCTATGCTATATCTATAAGTTAATGTTTACTAGCTTAGTTAAAATATTAACAGCATTATTGCATTGTACCGGGCATCCTCTACGTCACTCAGAAAGTTTTACTTTTATAAATTGAATACAGAAACAGCTGTACTTCAACAGCACATGACAGCGTTCAATATGATCCTGCTAGGGCTAACTTTAGCATCAAATGTCAGCTATATGAACTTGATGTTGAACAAATAGAAAATTCCTAATTCAACAGCATATGGCAACTGTGCCACCTTAGCAACCAAACACTAACAAAAATTAGCCACAGTTACAAATCAGGGTTGCGTTGCATAAACACTCCTCGCCTGGCACCGTAGCAAGGAACAAAGGCCAATCTGGCAAGCAGAAATGGTATCAAATTCCACTTATCACTCGATGCAGGGACAGAACATTTCGCCTCTAGCTCCTACCAATAGCTTCTAAAGGCATCTTGTTTCACCGCCAATAAATACTGCTCGATATTCCCAGCTATTGTCGAATATGTTTTGCGAAAAAAAGCAAGAAGTGAAAATGAGAAGCCAATGTCTGCTGGGAGAAATTAAATGGCGAAGGGATGCATGTTTACGAGGTCCTCCGACGCTTGTAGGGAAGCTGCAGGTCACCGAGATGCCGTACTCTTGAATAAGTGGTATTATAAATTTTCATTTAAGTATGTGTTGGGCACTAGAATTAGTAAAACGCGTGTCATTACTTATTAACTTCTTTATTTTTATTTTGTTCAAAAAAACAGTGTTAACTATATAAATTCCGAAATAAATTTTAGGCGAACTAATGACGTTATCTTAACGTCGCCACCGAAACACAATCAGAAGTCAGCTGATATTCATGGCTCTTTTCAATACTATTGATTACAAACACAGTAGTTCAATGGACATTTCTGATCAGAAGATTTGTAACTTACTAATTTTAGACAAATGTAGTAGTCATAAAATTGATCACTGCGGTAGTGAATTGCATGTATTATCTCCGTTTCCAGTAAATCCGCACGTCATTATGAACGTGGATTGCGGTATTAACTTAATAGTCTAAGGCTTTAAGTTACAAATATATATCATAAAATGACCTTCACATAGTTGTTACTGTCCTGAAGTTTTGTAAAATTCATGGTACCTGTTCTTTAATAATTCTGCATCCATATTAACGAATTACTCAACACTAGTGGAAGACATTAGTTTTTAGTATTCGCATCAAGAGCAAAATGAGGGAATCAGCCCCAGTGCCTGCTACGTCGAGATATCTCGTGGTCTACTTTCTAAAAAAAGGAAAGCTGAGATAACTTCTCGTGTCATACTTGTACCCTGCTTTATACTCTAAGCAACGGAAATTACGCAAAGCTTTTCCGTTCGACCGCTGCATCTGAAATTTTCTGTTCATCTACCAATAATCTAGCCTAGATTTAGTACTTTCAAAATTCTATTTTATGAAAATTACGGTTTTTTCGGGAAAAACTGGGTTTGGATTTCGTGATTAGGTAATGATAGGTAAGGTTAGCGCAGGTTCTTGAATGGAATTATTCGATTGACATATGTAGTTTATTGAAGCCGTTGTAAATTAAATTCTTCGGTCATATCCAACAAATCCTGAAAGAGAAAGAATATATACGGTACTGGGATCATATACCATCTTCAGGCGAGTAAATTCATGTAGGGTCATATTTGGGTTACTCATCAATGATGGATGCCAAAATTTATTATATTTGTAACTAGTGAAGTAAAAATAATATCCAGTTTGATAAAGCTCCATAAAATTTTTCTAAGAGGTAAACCAGTTTAGAAATAAGACATGTTTTAACTTAAACTGATCTTGGATAACTTACGTTTTACTCTAGTAAAAAAAAAAATTCTATGCAGGGAACATGCTAACCAATTTCGTAAAAGTACAAAAGGAATTTGGCTATTATACCATGAGTCAATTTCGAGGGCAAACTAAAATGTTCAGAAATTGACTACGGTATAATAACCTACGAGTAAAACCTGAGAAACATGTGATACTTTGCAATATTTAATTCCAATAAAAAATATCTTTCGGCGAGTAAGCTATAGGCTAGCTACAAAACACCTATTCATGTCAGCCTTCTTCGCATTGCAGAACTTGGCTATTCGAATTCAGAAGTTCATAAAATGAATAGCATCCCAAACTGGACAGTTTGCAAATTGTGATGACAAAAATATGACACAGTCGTCAAACCTAACATTCTTAGAAACTTGAAACAACAGAACAAAATATAGAATAATAGATAGTTGTATCCAGTCATGAAGTGAAGAGGTCAAATGCCAACCCGACTTTATTTGAACGTACTTAGGGATTGGGTCACAGGCCAACAAAAGGATTGCTTTTCAAATGAGTCACCAAAGACAACGATACTTTCAGATGCCGATTGGAATTATTGCCCATAACGTAACCTATTAGAAGTGAGTCACTATACACAACGAAAAATTTAGGTATCAACTCGTCTACAGGCACAACAAGGGACCTCTTCTTCGCTGAGCCACCTCATGCTAAATAATTTTCATTTGTTAATCATTGGATCACAAGATCAAGAGGAGACCGATCTCGTGTGAATATAATTATACACAAAGTCAGTGAATTTTGCAACCGTTTGTCCTTCAGTAGCTAGGAATGTTGACACTCCCTTTAGCTATATAAGGGAACACCACACCCTCACCAGTTCCAAAGCAAAGAACAATAGAATATGAACTAAGTGCATATGGATGAGATAGAGAGGTTATAAAGGCGAGGCATAGAGCTTATACAAAGGCCGATGAAACTTACGTAAGAAAATCACCGAAGCGATATCGGATCAGAGGCAGTTGTCATTAATCATGTTTTATTGTCCATAGGAACATGACCCGTGCCAGGGAACAGGTCAGGCCTGCAAGAAGCCATTTCTATTGTCTTCCAGGCCTCTCCCATTCACTACCAGTACGTACATATATCAGAGATTCCGCTTTATTCCACTACGCCTTAATGGCTTCAGCTGGGGCGAACTGAACTTAATCCATATCTGAAACGGACAAAATCGCCAAAGTTTGTTTGATAAAACAAAATGAAGGTTGTTGATGACTTTACAATGAAAATAATCATGTATATTATTGAGCTAAAGTTATTGTTATATCCGAACAGTTAGCACGACTTTGATGCCAGGGCTACCCACAGTTCTATAATTGCCAAAGGCCGCTCGTTGTCGAAGGCCAAAGTATTTCAAGCAAGAGATGGTCATGGATTACTTTTTTGGGCAGATAAGAAGCCATGCTAATTGTATTGCGGTTGTGAAGGAAGCGATAACTTAATACTGCGCGGCAAGCGTATTTTCTACTTTCTTACATCCAAAATTTCTAGGATAGTCAATGCCCTGCAAGAGTTACCGACAGTCTTCAAACGCGTCAATAGCACTGATTACGTAAAAGAAGGAAAAACTAGGTGGTGTAATATTAATCAACGTGTTAGGTCCCATTGCCGATCAAACACAAATTAAAATTAACCGCGATGCCATCTCTTTAAAGGCTAACAAAGCCCGTCCCCTTCTCCCCCCCCCCAAAAAAAAAAGAAAACAAAAGAGTGTGTGCAGCGGGAGCGAGCAGGGTGCTGAAGTGAAGCATGAGCAACTCCACAGGCAAAATAAGGTACAGGTAAAGTCTAGACTGCACTTTCCAGTAAGGAAACTCACATGCATTGGTTCGTGCTGCAGATATTTAGCCAATGGTCACAGAGGAATGAGTGCACTACAATAGTTGATTATGGAATGTCGGAGCCAAGGTGTCAGCGATGGATGGCTCTCATGCAACGGCTGCAGGCACCCGACTATATTTGCAATAGCGTCTAAACGCCAAATGCTGACTCAGCAAGCCAAGCGCCGCAAGAACTTACCTGTCTGGAAAGCAGGCTCGAACTTTCGCCCTCCGCGTCTGGGACTCCAATACTCTAACCTCCTGCTACTTAGAATATAAATGATCAGTCCTGAAATACTTAGCACACATTAAATCATGACGCTTTTGACATGGGAACTTTTTGAAGTTTGTAAGGTGAGCTGAACGTACTTGGTACTATAAATATACTCCCGAAAGCTCGTTCATAGTGACGGCACTCAGACAGTGGCAGATGCGAACCAGTTATTGTGGTCTCGATCAGTTGCGCTGCCGCTAAATCACCCCTCCCCCAACGCCATCGGCTAGACAGGAAAGACCTTTTGGAGCTAAAGTAGCTTAATAAATTACTTTTGTGCTTGCATTACTATAAGAAGTAGATCACGGAGACATAACGGAGGTCTTTTGTTGAGTGGCTTGGCACTGCAGGCGAGGGCCGTTGCTGATGGACGTCGCGCCGAGTCCAATCGTTCCAGTAAGTTTTGTGGCGTAATGGCGTGGGGTGACAGTGCGTTCCAGCATGACGGCGAGTTATACACGGCTTAATTTACCTGTTTAATTGCTCTCAAGGGCTTCGGCTGGCGATTATGCGATGTATTCGTCCAAGTGTCCGTGCTGACCACACAGACAGCGACTGGTACGGGGCGAACTGCAGCCTCCGTGTGGTCGGTGGATGGACTCCCTCAGTGTCAGGGGCAGTCGTCTGTCATCATTGCAGGATTGCCTCCAGCTTCTGGCTACTCCATCCTTCCCGCCTCATCGCTTCATCTTTGCTCTCTTTTGTTGGCCAGTCTTTTGCTATGAGCTTTCGGACAACGGAAGATCTATGACTGCAGTTTTTGATTATTTTCTTAGCGGCAGGGATACACAGAGAACGATTGCCGTATGAACACATACGACATTAGCTGGAGGAATAACTTGAACGTTATCGTTACTGGAAGAAATTGGGTGGTCAATTAGTTTTAACTTCTCGTTGCCTTCTCTGTCCATTTTGGCGACTGCTATGAAATTCTGCAGAAAGACCGATTTAAAATAATGAAAGTGACGCAACGTACAAGAAGCAGTACTTATCTTATTTAGGATAATTTAGAAATACCTAGGTAGACGACGAGTACGAAAGATCTAAATTGCTTGGGACCAGATATAGGATGCTAGTGTGCTGCGTTTACACAATGAATGAATGCCACGCGTTTCTCCTCCTCGGCAGGTATATGAATTATTGCGCTGAACGATTGTAGCGTCAGCGTCTCTCGCATTCACTCTTCATTGCAAGGACACTGACCTCACCAGAATATTGGGGATTGATAGGTTGATAGGTTTGTTACACACAGACACATTTTATATTACAAGTATTTGGTAAAGTAGTAATACACCATAGAATAATGCATCTGTGTAGCTACTGAAAGTTTAACAAACTTTTTGGGCAACATAAAACAAAAAACAAAGCTAATAAACTTGCATGACGTATTCTTTAAAACGTTTTTTTAAGACATTATCAGAAATGGGATCTAATTAATACGCAGGAACTTTATTGAGAAGAGTTGCAATTTGAAAGACTGTTGCGCGTTTCTCAACGTCAACACGCACAGTTGGGAAATTGAGAACAGTACGTCTCAGTTGGAGAGGTCGCAGATAACGCATTAACCATTCGTCTTCAGTGCCATAGCTCTAATGATGTATGATCGACTGCAGCCATGGACTCCTCTAGGCACAGAGGGCACCTGCTTACAGCACGAACCAGTGCATGTGGATTTCCCAGCTTAGGGGTGCTGTGAAGTTGACTTTGACTTTACTTTTCCGAGGATAGGAGAATAACTGCTTACACAGTTGCAAAAAAAGAAGAAAATCAGTGATGAGTGATTGGGACATAAATGAGTTTGGACTCTAGGATGGCAGTCGGCAACAACAATTAATGTAGGAACAATCACTAATTAGCGCACTGTCTTGGTTATTAAAACTGGAAAAATCGTAATTGCAGTGCGTTTTTTTGTTTAAAACGGGGAACAGTTTTGGCCTTCACTAATACAGCCTTAGAAGTTCCTATATTAAACAACGAATAACGATTGCATTTATGCTTTAATACACTCTAATAAGTTCTTGCTTCTAGTCTCAATACAAGCTCATAAGTTTTTCATTTAAACTCAGGTCTTACATTCCTATTTTCCTCAATAAAATCTCCTTAGTTAATGCTTTAAACTCAAGTCATACACTAATATTTTCTTCACCGCAATTTCATAAGGTCTTGCTTAAACTCAAGTCTTACGTTAATAATTTCTTCAAGATAATTTCCTAAGTTCTTGCTTAAACTCAAGACTTACATTAATATTTTCTTCAACACAATCTCATAAGCTGTTACTTTAGCCCGCACATTACATCCATTACCGAGCGCACGGAACCATTCGCCCCTTGATGAAGACGCAGGTCAGAACTCGACCGTCAAGACAGCCTGCCATGGTCTGTGGCCGGCAGCCTGGCAGTGTAATGCCTTTGCAGATGACGCTCTCGGACTTTCTCTTTCATATTCCATCAATTATTGAGCGCCTTCAACAACTGAGATTGTTCATTTAGCTATCGGCAGCAGTAAGCTGAGAGGGAAGGTCGACAGAGTAGAGGAGGCTGCTGAAAAGTTCCTGGCTTGGATTAGAGATAATGCAGAATAATAAATTTTTCGTCCTCAAAGGTTGAGGCACTTAGTAGCATGGAGTCTTGAGCTTGTCATCTCTCTTTGGCTGTAAAGTATATCGGTAAATTAAGCTTTATTAATAACAATGCTCGGATAAATTTTAAGCAGGCTTGGGCTTATATGATTTTCTGGGCCTGCAGAGACAGGTCATCGAGTTCCAGGCCTTGATGTCAGTTTTCTATATAAGGGGTGAGAAGACTCATCAGGGAGGAGCATACTGCAGCGAAAACACCCGTGTTAAATCTCCAAGTAAACATGTAGATAGAAGTCAAATTTCAAGCTAAGAAATTTTTCTTTCAATCAGTGAGTCTCGTGTACGTTTGTCCTTGGACCTAAGTCACCGAACTTATAAATTGACACACTCGAGTTCCAAAGCACTACATTTTCTTCATCAGTTTTTAAGCAATGGGTTGCATGTAGGGTTGGGCTTGGCATCAGTTGCTGTGCCTACGGTACCTTAGCAGGTTTTGAGCTCCAAGAAATAAACAATTTTCAACCAAAGGTGCGTTCAAGTGAATTGGATGGCTCCAGTTCACTACATCTACGTGTGCAAGAACAGGGCTTTGTCTATGAGTTGCATAGAACTATGTTGCTATTCTGAATGAGTTGCATGGAGTCTTCGACTTAACACTAGTTTACTATAAAGGCTTGCAATAGCAGGTACCTCAATCATCAAAGGTGGTAAAGTGAGTTACATCAGACTTGCGCTTGGTGTTAGTTCGCTAGGTCTGCTGGAACAGGCATTTGAGTTCCAAAAGATACAGTACACTTCGTCCAAGGTACAGGCAAGAAATTGTTGAATTGTATGACTTCGACAGGTCTTTGAGTTCCACGGGACTAACTATCCTTCATCAAAGGTACAATTAACCAAAGAGTTGGACGGTCTCAGTTCCCCACATGTAGGAGCATGGTTACGAGTAGATGTCTCTCATATCCCATCTAACTTAACAGCCTAAAATCCCTGCGGATCTGCTTCATCAAATTATGCTGCACAATCACTCCCTAGGCTGGAGGTTTTCCTTGAAAATTTGATTAATTATTGTTATTTTTATCTTTTTTATCTATATATGGGCAGACGTTCGTTGGAGGCCGGAGCGTGGGTTTCGGATCTTCTGTGGAAAGGGGCCCATAGGTCCGTCTATCGCCAATTATCTTATCTAATCTCTGGATCCCGAAGCACTAAGTTTTCTCTGTCAAAGATTCAGGCAGTGACGTGCATGCAGTCTTGGGCTTGGCATTGGTTCGCTAGGCCTGCAGGAACAGGTCCTCGAAGCTTAAGGATTGGGCATGTCGTGACGCAAGTCTCTCGCATCCTACCCAAAGCCCTTAAGTTCTCACTCACGCTCATAACGGCAGCAGATTAGCACCTGATTGTTGGCAATGAGTTGCCATTTCTCAGTTCTTTTAAAAAATGTAATACGTTCTGCGAAAACGAATCGCAGTGCTTAAAAAGTGATGTCTTCCTTGGAATATCATCCAATTCATCTCCGGATGGTTTGAGGTCGCATGGAGTTGCTCAGGAAGAATGTCCAAGTGGATTGTAGCTTTCTTTAATTTTTGAAACCAGGATGTAAATTTCTGATTATACACATGCGTGTTCAGAGTAAATATGACGCAGCAAGATCTTGTTGGCAATAAGTGGACATTTAATCGACTCCACCTCAACGGATAATTTGCCGCATCATAATTTATTTCAGTTAAGATATGCTAGGTGAATAACTGGAATATCTGTTCATTCTGCATACGAAAGGGTGCGAAAAATTTTATGGTTGCAGTTGAAGAAAATGCAGGTGAGTGTCCGTGCAAAACTGGGAAATGCATAAAATATAACTCACATAATTTAATCTACATTAAAAAAATAAAAATGTTCTTCTCTCTTGAAAATGCCAAAACTCTGCTTTGTAATATCCTTGCAACTTCTGGAACGTACCATCTACTCCTATCTGTGAAATCCACGTGCACTGATGTGTGCTGTAGATATATGCCCGCTATGCTCCAGAAAAGTGAAAGACTGCAGTCGACCACAGACTGCCAGAGCTATGACAACAGTGGCAGAAAACTCATCTGATAACTGTGACTTCCCAGTGTCTATGTTTCTTGCTAGGTCAGTGACCTCACAGTCGACGGCAAATGTCATCAAGGCTAAACTTGCACACTCCGAGTATCTCAAGAATCTCTCTACTTGGCAGGGAAGCGAACGCGCCCTGCAGCGTGCAAGCGCAGCTTATTATACTTCTGCTATATCTTGCCCTATATCACCTCTGTTGAGGAAACAATACAGCCTCTAATGGGCACCCTTAACCCTTTACCGGAGTTTTGGAAAAACACTTTCGTAGGACTGACACTATGGAAATAAACGTATAGGTATTATTGCTTGCCCTAGAAATGGAACAAAGTCAGGCACATATTACCCCTCCCGGCGGTATGGCAGCCAGTTAGAATGAACACACCTACTAGTGTGTCTAGTTGTCTGTCACTAAAGTAACTAAAAAAATTATGGACGAAACTTTGTAAAATTTGCAGGGATTATTAGGCATGTTACGAGGAACAGATGATTAACTTTTGGTGAAGATCCCTTCGACCATTTATCTGTTGGTCTTTCTGCGTCTGATTTCTTAGCTATATAATTCACCAGAATGTGTGGACAGATGTTTTTAAAATTTTCATAAACTGTCAGGAATGTTGCGATGATCAAATTGCCATTTTTTTGAGATAATCCGTTTGTGTTTTTATTTGTTTCGACTCTACATACGTTCGATTTTGAATTTGTTAGCAACATAACCAAGAAAGTTACGAACGGATCATTATGAAATTGTTGGAGATATTAATAGACTCGAATGGCAAAATTTTCGACTTGATCGGTTCATCCATTCGTGTGTTTCACAAATGCCTGTGAAAATGTTTGTCAGAACATAACTCAGAAAGTTACGAATAGATCTTCCAGAAAATCACATAAAATTAATTTTTATTGCTGCCAAGAGTCACAAATGATCAGATTTTAGTGACGATATAAAAGAAATCTTAGTTTCAGGACCAGTTTAAATTTTTCGTCAACATTGCTTGCTTGGCGGAGGTATGCGCTCTCAGAGTGCTCTAGTTAAAATATACCTGAAATTAAAAACCGTCTTTGTATTTGCAAAGGTTTCAAACGCAGTCATGATTTTATTCATCTATTTTTAAATTTAGACCGACAGTATACTAGTGCTCTTGGACACTCATCAGCCCGTTGCTCTGGCAAGGAGAGACTAGCTACACCTGCAGCACAGCAAATCCTCACTCTACAACAGTCGGACAGGCAGAGAACTCCGGAAAAACAGTGTTCGTGCACACATAGACAGTAGAGATCCACACTATCGTCTATACAGCCTCGCTTTCTCCTCGCTACAACGGGCTGTAAGGAAGCCTTAACAGTTTTCAAATAAGTCACGATGATTTCAAACATAGTATCAACTATTCCAGAAAATACTTTAGTATGTGCAGCTTCATCGATGAACTAGAAGCATTTAAATTTAGACGGTGCAAAAATATGTTGGGGTTTATCTCATTAAAATCTAGCAGCCAACTCAAATCACGGGATCTGCTAGCAACATCGTTCCTTTCTAACCACTACGATAGCCGGTAGTTAGCATTGCCATAGTAAGGCATCATTACGTATCTATGGAATTTGTGACAACTTTGCCAATTTTAAGCCGCGAAAAGTGTGTGTCTCCTTCTCTGACTACGCTGACGGAATTTCAAATTGCCTTCCAAGAGATTAGTTTTTTATACTCGTGTGCACTGTAGTTGTGCTCTATTTTAGAGGTCATTTTTACACAGATGCACATAGCAAGATACAAAACTAGTTTCGACCAGTGGATACATCAGACAAACTCATGTGCCTAGCCATCAAAAATGAGGGCGAAGAATTTTATTACACCTCATTAATGTTCGTGCCTGTGATCATGATGGAAAATATAAAGCGTAAAAATCGCTGCAAATGTGAGCATGCATCTGAAATATTAAGTCTTAGAGTAGGGTAATGTCTCAATTACCGAATGCCCATCTATTACCGAATATAGGTAGGAATCTTATTGCTTTCGGTAATAGAAAGGCATTCGGTAATTGAGACATTACCTTAACTAAGATTACTTCGACAAGGGTAATTTAGCCATCTCTTTACTGAGGATTATAATCCCCTAAGAAATACATCATTTTTTTTTACTCAATGAAGTTTGCGGGCATAGTAAAAAAATCCAGGGGAAATATACTATCCAGTTCTTTTAGGCGTAGTCAAGTTAAGAATCAGTGTGGGTATCAAACCCCATTAAAAAGTATTTGGCAGTATAGTTTCTCATCTACTTGCAAGGTTCAACTATGTAAGTTTAGGATAAATTAACTTTTAGGAAATCAAAAAAGATATTTGTTTATTTTGTATATATACGTTAGATTAGGGAAAAATATAAAGGCACATTATCCATCATAGAACTTGTGTGCTGTTTGTGGTTACTAATAATTGGATTCGATTTTCAAGCACTAGCTAGTAAGATGGAAGCCCAATTATTATATTCCTTTGTATTATCCTACATCGGGTCAAACAAATACCTCCCTATATTGATCATTCATAAATGCTTCTGTTAAGTTGTCAGTAGAAGGACCAACAAGCCCATTCTCAGAGAGGCGCAGGGACTCACACTTCAGCCCGCTATATATAAGCAATTGCCCCTATGCCAAAATGAAATAATTTGAAAAAGCTCAATAAACTGCATATTCTATAGGAGTACATAAAAGTCATATCCCTCTAGGCAAAGGATAGATGGCTGGAATTTCAACTTAAAATTAATTAGGAATATTTTCGCGAAGCCGAAAACACTTTGCAGAAAATTCATGCTAGTTTATGAGTCTTCTTGACGTGAGCACCGTTATTAATTCTAACAGCGCGATAATAACAAACTCATTCTCAGTCATTTTAGTTCTCAAATTACTCTTCAATTATTGTACTAGAATGAGTTTGGAGTAGCGGAGCCAAAGAGCGCTAAAAATGCATTTGAATCATACACAAACTGAGGAGGTTCAGCTTCTGTGGCTGACAAAAAGTAGAACTTTTGCTCCAGTTCTCCAGACGACTTTTATAAGTTATGCATAATGAGATAACCTTTAAGTAGGAGAGGAATTAAAATGCAGTTACTTTCGTTTATGGTTGGCTATTGGAATTAAGGCGGTGTCTGGACAGATGCAAGAGACGGGTGGTCTGCAGCTTCTGACCGGCAGTGACACTAGGGAATTGCCGAGTGCAACGGGGGCTCGTTTGGTGGCCAGTTCAGGGGCATCGGGTGGTCCATAATCGCTTCTTCTCATCGCAACTTTTGACCTCCTTATGAATTAGTTAACTCAACTCTTCTCTCTGATTATGTAAAGGAACGGACCTGAATATTGATGCATGCTAAAATGGAATGTTTTGAAAATGTATATGGCTAAATGTTAAAACTTTGCTCTGTTTTTGTAAAGGAAGAGACTTGAATATTGATGCATGCTGAAATGGAATGTTTTGAAAATGTATATGGCTAAATGTTAAGACTTCACTCTGTTTTCGTAGAGGAAGAGACTTGAATATTGATGCATGCTGAAATGGAATGTTTTGAAAATGTATATTGCTAAATGTTAAGACTTCACTCTGTTTTCGTAGAGGAAGAGACTTGAATATTGATGCATGCTGAAATAGAATGAGTTAAAACGCTTCTTTCTTTTTCCTTTTTTTGTAAAAGAACGGACCTAAATATTGAGTGTGCTAAAACTCTTCTTTCCTTTATACCTATAAGAGATTGAACCCGAATATTGCTAAATACTGATATTTTATGATTGATTATGTAAAACAATAAATCAATACTGCGGTGCAACATTAAAAAATCAGCGAGCAGAGGCCTAGCAAAAGCTGAAACGTCGATGTTTTATTGCGAGAAGAATTAGAAGCGAATAAAATACTGATGAATACCGCAACTTACTGGAATTGAGGGAAATATTGGTTAAAGCTTCCTTTCTACCTAGGCATTGTTTATGGGACTGAAAGTGAATCTTGATAAATACTGGAACGATTTTTTCTGATTTTGTAAAGAAGCGATCATTGGTAAATATGGAAAAGAACAAGCTCTTCTCCTAGATATTCAAATGAAATAAAATAGAAGTACAAAGCAAATTATATTTCCCCTTTTATTATTAACGTACAGAATAAAAATGAATTTTAACGGCAGTCATAATGCGCTTAATGTGACTGCTGGTGGTTGATAAAATGCCACGGGCAGAGTTTGACTAGACAAAGAAGTGAAATCATCCTACTCTAGCAGCTGAAAAAAGAATAAACTTGAAAATAAAAAAAACACCGGAAATCTAGAAACGAATTAAATAGTGAAATGCAGCAAGAGAGGAGCAAAATCAACGGAAACAAAAACATCTGGTTCATAATATGATGTAACCAGCAGTGATATTGAGATACACTCACCTTACAAACCTCTAGTAAATGTTTTGATAAAACTGCCATGTTTAACTGACGTGAATTACGCTTCAGTAATAGCATTAATAAGTTTCTGCGTGGAAGCAATGTAGGTATCACTGGCCACAAACAATTATTTTCATAATTATCTCACACTCTATGCGATAATTATTGTAGCGCAAGGAGGTAAGGAGTACAATGCCAGGCAGGGCAATGTGCACCAACAGCCCTGCATAGTTTGGCTAATTGCTGTAACTCGTCAGAAGCTCTTACGCACACAGGTTACACACCTCATAAAACGAGCTGGTTGGTACCGCAGCGCCACCTATACACAGAGCGTCACGCCAGCCTATTCTACTTGCACGTTGGGTACCCGTCGGTCCGGCGAAACCACACTACACTGAAGCTTTTAAATCAGATTCAGAGTGAGAGCTCCCGTTGGGGCAGCGACGTCACTACATCCGTGACCATAGTATATTAAAGCAATAAAAACTCATAACGGCAGCTACCGTGGGGGCCGTGACATGGTATGGCTGATAAATATTGAGTCGGTTCACTAGGCGGGGTAGAGGTGCAAAAGCGCTATGGCCTCCCTTAGTATGGTCAATTGGTTCCGTGATTCCACCTTGTTCGTATTATTGGAATGTCGAGCTCATGGTACCAACTGTAATAACCACGCACGAGCACCGCATGTGCTCGTTACTAGAGATCCATACTTGTTACGATTGCATCCGTACTCGTAACAACATTCATTGTCATTTACGCAATTGATAGCGAATCCGCATGTTTTCTTAGCGTACAAACACGAGCGAATTACACTGAGGGTGAGTTATAGCGCATGTTTTCTGGATATTATAGTGGCGAGCACAGTTTCTACGTGGTGAGTGATAACGCTGGTTGTCATTGCTAAGTTTTCTGAGTGCACGAGCAGAACCATCGCGTGTGTGGTCCTCGTGTACGAGCTGCCTGACCTGCTACTACTCGCTGTCCACCTCGTCTCGTAAGCGTCTCCCATAAACCTAACTTGATGAGTCGTGGATATCTCAGTAGCGCCCTTGCATCGCAGACCAGGGCTCCCATTACCGCTCCCTGCTCTTTATAAATTCCCAAAAAAAGATAAGCTCTCGGTCGAAAAATTCTCATTTGATAGTTTGTTGCAGGCAGCCATGATTGTTCCTAGTTGCACACTCCGCAACATCCATAATTGATGGCCGTATTTGTCGCTAGTTATGCAATTCACAACAACCGTATCATTTGAATGTTATGTTGTGTTGGTTGCTAGTCACACACAATTTGTATCATCTACCAATACTTCGATTCTGTTTGTCAATGGTTATGAATTTTTTTTTAAATTACTGCATCCATCTTATGGCTGGCGTGTATGTTGAGTATCGTTAACATTCGCTAAAAAAATTCTTTCCGTGCATGTCAAGGATTCGAACGACAATCAAGCTGCTGTACTTGCTTATTGCCACATGTGGTACGAGCATCTCCAACAAGGTTGCTGTGTCGCCTGTTTCCGTAACTATTACTGCAAAAAGTAAGATATTTAACAACTTGAACTGGGCTCTGCGGTCTTCTTAACCACACGTGGCTTGCTTTAATAATGGATTTCAATAACTGATGAGTTCTCTCGATGACCCTTAGTAAATTATTACAACTTTAATATCTGTTTTTATTACCAACTCTATTGTGGCTATAGTTATTAAGGTATTACCTTATCTCTAGGAGACAAAAAAACTAAATTTTCACTAACATTGATCTATGTTCACGTTATTTAGGCAGTACATAGTTCGCCAAAGTTTTGCATGCCAGAGGTTACGTAACAGTTATTGCTATAAGGTGCGGTATCATTGAAATCTGTTTAAAGTAAAAATTTGGCGCAAGGGCCTTATCCACATAATTGTCAAGTACTAATGAATTACCTATACTCTCTTATTTTTAAAAACCGATACATAGTTGAAACCCTCTTAAGGTTCTTTAATAATTTTAGAATACTTCTAATACGTCTTCTGCCTAAAAAATGAACGCACAGCCTGGGGATTCGAACCCGAGTGCCGACAGTTCGAGACTGCACAATTTATTGTACCAAATCAACTTCTAGCTACATATCACATGAAGATTTTCCGTAACCCTTTGGAACCATTTGACAAACTAACTCGAGTATGTACATATATTTTCGCTACTTTGTTTGTGCTTGTGAGCTTGTAAGCTTATTTTGTGAACCCATTGTGTTGTTAATAAAAGCTATTTATTTATTATTATTTATTTATATATCCCTCAGGGAGTTGCCCAGTGTTTGGAGGTTATTATTGCACAACTAAATCAATTTAGAAGGAAATTATCTCGATAAAGGGCTAAAGATGCGTAAAAAATAGTGAATTTACCGTATTAACATTAACTGGCTGGTGTGAGAAAAGATCTTTGTGCAAATTTCCACGTAATCTGGGTGGGGATTCGAATTCCAGGGCTCGGTGACGGTGTAGTAATAGTTACTACTCGTACGAAAGGTTTATTACTGAAATACTAGTAGTTACCTCCGCCAAGGAGGTTATGTTTTGTCGTGTTTGTCTGTCTATGTGTATGTTTATCTGTCACCAAGATTACTGAAAAAGTTGTGGATGGATTTTTACATACTTTACAGGGATTGTTAGGCATGTTAATAGTAACAGATGATTAACTTTTGGTGAAAATTCGTTCATCTGTCTTTTTGTTTGTCTGTCTGCCCATTTTTCTTAAAGCCATAACTAGAAAAGTAATGAATGGATTTGCATGAAATCTATATGAATTGTTAGCTATAATACAAAGAGAACATGATCAAATATTTGGGATGATCTGTTTGTTCGTTTGATTGTTTGTCGCTACGTTGGATTATATGCTTGTTAGCACAATAGCTGGAAAAGTTATGGATGGATCTTGATGAAATTTCCAGGAGTTGTTACTAATGTTAGTAGACATAAATGATTAAATTTTGGTGATGATCGGTCTGTCTGTTTGACTTATGTTTGCCATAACGTTTGTTGGCAGCGTAAGTCAAAAGGGTATGAACGGTTCTTCATGAAAATTACAGCAATTGTTAATACTATCAAAAGGCACAAATGATTAGATTTTGGTGTTGATACGAAAAAAATCAGGGTTTCAAAACCAATTTGAATTTTCCGTTACCGTTGCCTTACTTGGCGGAGGTATGCGCTCTCAGAGTGCTCTCTGGTTACTACTGGTACTAAAAGTATAATACTAAGTAGTTACTTATGACTTGTACTAAAGATTTATTGCTGAACAGTGACTACTCAAACCTCAATTACCCAAATTGTAGTACCTTCGCTGCAAAAGTTTTTTCTAGCAGAGCTGCTACAGGACGAAGACCCTTTATAGTTCAATAACAGCGTGCTTGAAATAGAGTCAGGAGTTTCCTATCTATACCGGTTTCTCAAGAGTGTAACACCGAAATCAAGATTTCTTCGGTTCTTCATACAATGTCAATGTTAGTTAAGAACAACATTTCTCTAGGAGCTATGAAACAAAAACTGTAGCGCTTTTGAAAAATACAAATAGTTTGATGAGCGACATCACATCTATCTCTATGATTTTTTTCATTGTGACATGAAATAAACAAAGCTAGCTTCTAATACAAACATTTCTAGAAGTGTCATAAATTGCACAAACCGGTTTCTACCATAAATGTAGGTTTGTGAAGCGACAAAACCGCAGATGGGCTCCAATTTCTCTACCATCAAAGAACGATGAAGAGCCCATGACGCAAAGGGACACTTAGCAGCCTAGAGCAAGTCATCAGGACTACCTGAGGGCATTCCAGAATCTGTCATTGTTGCTCTTTAATGTCTATATAGGGTGAAATGAACACCAGCACCCGTCATCGAGGCCAATCTTAGCACCAGACTGACATCGTTGTGTTCAGGTCTTCAATTCCAGGGCTGATGCATGGACGGCTGGTGACGTGGGCGATGCGTGTTGACACGTAGCTGCAGATTTCTCTTCTGGTCTGCCTTTCGATTATGATTTATTTCAACTGTTGTCATTGTCGGATAAATGGTAGAACTTGATTTCAGAAAGATTTCTCTTGAGGTATCTTTTTCGATGATGAATCATGTCAACTGTTGCCATAGCCTGATTAATGGCAGTACTTGATTTAAGAAATATTTCTCATCTGGTAGTTCTTCAAGTATGAGTATGTCTGATAAGCGGTGGAATTGCGTTTAAAGAAGGATTTCTCTCGTGGTATCCTTTTCAGTTATTATTTGGGCCAAGTGTAGTAGTCTGATAAATGGTAGAATCCGATATTTATAATATTTATTTTCTGGAATCTTTCTTGATTATGTTTTATACCAGCTGCTGTCAGAGCTAAATAGACAGTAGTAGTCTTTACTTCATATCCAAGAGTCATCATAATACATCTATAAATTTTTTCATTATTGAGAGACTTTGTTTTAGTCTTACAAAAAATAAAATTGTATATAACAACAATTTTTTTGGGTCGTTGATCTCTGTAATAAAGTCAATGTGTTGTCATAATCAGGAAAACAGCATAAATTAGTCGTGGAGCTGTCCACGTATATTTTATATATATATATTTTTATATAATTTAATCAGTTGTGGCCTTAACAGATAAATGGCTAGACTTTGTCTCGGGACTATGCCTCAGTTCACACCTAGTTCATTTATAATACACCTGCACTAAAATTAAGATACTATTATTGAAATTACTGCTTTGTTATTTGCGTACATATTTACGCATGTCTTCTTCCTCCCTCTTATCTGGGGATATGATCGATTAAAATTTATTATTCGATTTAATGAATAGAGAACACAATAGAATGAGCACCAACTAGAGGCTGTCTACCGTATGCCGCAAACGGGTTTAATTTTCAAGTGATAGGCAGATTGTTTTTAATTGGCTTGAGATGCGTCGTAAAGGAGATGAAAGACGCATGTATTGCTGAAAACTTCAAGGAATCTTTGTCTATGCAGTAAAATTTAATTCGCTTAAGTTTCTTCTCGGTAGATTGCAGTTTTCTTCTCTGTTCTTCTGTTTTATGTCTACAATAAACTAACCTTAACTTCGATGCAGTACTTTTGACGATGAGGTGCGCAAGCTCAACAAAAGTGGTCGCTGAAGCCTGCAGACACGAAACACGTGCACAACTTCACGCAGCAAGAGTGCAACAGACACTGAGCTACGAACAGACACTGTTCCCACACACGATACTGTTAATTGCTTAGATACCTCGCTTACGTTCGATATACAGTACCTAGCTATAATAAACTAGAGCACTCTCAGAGCGCATACCTCCGCCAAGTGAGCCAACGGTAGCAAAAATTCAAATTGGCTCTGAGACCATAATTTTCTTTGCATAAACTCTAAAATTGAATCATTTGTGCCTTTTTATATTAATAACAGCTTGTTCAGTTTTTTTGAAGATCCGTTGATAACTTTTTGAGTTATACTGTTAACAAACGTTATGACAAATATGAGTCAAACATACAATTGAATCAACCGATCTGTACCAAAATGTGATCATTTATGTCTTTTACCATTACTAATAACTCCTATAAATTTCATAAAGATCCATTCATTATTTTTTGAGCTATTGTGCTAACAAGCATAAAATTAAAAACAGTGACAAACGAACGAATTTATGTACTAATGATCAGACATGTTCGATTCAGCAACTGAGATGAAGTTTATCAAGCCGTTAAGCTCCAACTTGTCTGGAATGTTAGTTGGGAGAGTTCAAGTTACCAATAAATTTTGAAATTCGGCAAAAGTTGCCAACTGATTCTTCTCGAGCTGGTCGAAAACCAGATTCAGCTGAGATGAAAGTTGAAGTCCCGAAAAGTGAAAATAATTAAGTTTGAGTAATTTCGATTGAATTGTGGGTAAATATAGCGCACCCGCAGTTTACACTAAGGTTGGTGCAAGAGTAATGTTCGCTTTCTTGTACAAAATTTTCAGACAGAATTTACTAAATTTTTAATTTCTTTCCGTAGATATTAGTAACTCAGTATTTAATTTGTATCACTTTCTTTGAGATTATCTAACGTTTGTCCATAATTTTCAATAACTTTACCCCATATTTGTCCTACCTAACGGTCACGTAAGGAGGCAGTACCCACCAAATTTATTTA
>LQNS02276866.1:5652329-5664370 GCA_001587735.2 Parhyale hawaiensis
TAAGCTTCTTATCAAAGACAACACCGAGAATCTCCAAGGAGCTAGACTCCTGAAGCAAAGTGTCATCTATCTTCAGATGTGGATGCTGCGGTAAAGGTGTCCGAGTCCGACTGACAGTCACAGACTTGGTCTTACTGGCATTCAGCTTCATACTACAGGCCGAGCACCATGCACTAATGTGCGACAGATCCCTATTCAGAGACTCGGCGACATCATTACGCATGCTGGGGGCAGGTATCACTGCCATCGAGGTGGAATCGTCGGCATAGTTGATCATCGTGTTCTCTAGCGAGGAGAGCATGTCACTAGTATATAGAACGAACAGAAGTGGGCCAAGTACGCTACCCTGAGGGACGCCAGACTGCACTGCGACGGAGGCACTCAAAACGCCGTCAACATACACACTCAGACGTTAAACCTGTTTTTTTTTTTTAACTTCCAAAAACGAAATCCTGCTCTGCAAATAGAGCTTTTAGGAGCTTCTAACGCTATCAGGTTGCTTTTTTACGCCTACAACATGAACTAATGTGGCGAAACCAACGTTACTTTCTGAAGTCCGGACAGGTCAGACGGACTTGGCTTAATGTAAGTTGGTTTCGCTGCGCCACTCAATAGCGCCCGTAGATTTCTTACGTTACCATCGAGTTCTGTTTTTATTTCGCTAAGAGACAAATTCAAGCACAAGACGTGCGCGTACAGTAAGCTTCCCGCAAAAGCTGCATACTTAGGGGAGTTAAGAATTTTAACCTACCGTTGAGTTATTTTCGTTCATTACAAGGCCGCCAAATCCTTGCATATGCGTACAAGTGTAAAAGAATTCACACAAGTGCTGCATAGCGTTGAGAAGTTAGGCCTCTTACACGGCCATCAAGTACACACTTCGTTGTTTTTGGCTTGGTTAGATAAGCCGAGCCGCGTCTAGAGTACTTATGCTAATGAGTTATTTCAATTAGGAGAATTGAGAGTAATTGCTGCCTTTGGGACGTTAACTGTTTCACAAGAACTGACTCTAATGATATGCAGTGAAGCCAATTAACCACTTTGGATTTTCTCCTCGTGGCGTTGTCTCGTTGTAGCTGTCATCGAATACGACTTTGGTTCGCGGAAAGAGAAAGCGACGCCACATCGCGGACAAGCTCATTCTTCTTCCTATGGAGCACCGCAGCGTCTATTAACCCTAACGCAAAACTCTGGCAGAATGCGCCAAATTATATGGTGCGGCTGTCAGAGCTATGGACAGGCGGTGGACTTCAGTAAAGGTACCTCATATTCAACGAATTTTAACTGTAATGAAAATATCCATATTAAAAAAGTAACAGTGATATGCTGCTGCAGCATGCGATGATGCAATGTTTGGTATTTGCACGCATGGAATTTGGGAAACCAATGCAAAATTGTAAGTTCTAAGTAATGGATTCACGATGCAGTATAAGTTTATAGTGCATGAAAAAAAAAGAATGAAACTTCTACAATGTTCAAAATTGCATCGCAATGAACACAGTTCCCTATTCAAGATACAACCAAATGAAAAAAAAAAAAAATGAAATCTTAGCGCTTTGAACATTCGCTTGAAAATTTAAATTCTGCATGAAACTACACTTTATCTCTCCTTAAATGTGTAAATATATTGTTACGATACTGCCCAATAAAATGTTTTACTTTTTATGATCGGCCGAGATAATAAAATGTAATTTTATACGTCTTAGCATTTGAATGGGTAAAGTGACGTTCCGCGAATCTCTTAATATTAATTTCCTCCGCCAAGGAAGTTATGTTTTCGTCGGGTTTGTCTATCTGTCTGTCACCAAGATAACTCAAAAAGTTATGGATGGATTTTGACAAATATTACAGAGATTTTTCGGTATGTTAGGAGGAACAGATGATTAACTTTTGGTGAAGATCCGTTCATCCGTTTGTTTGTTTGTCTGCCTCATTTTTCTCAATGCCATAACTCAAAAAATTGTGGGTGGATTTTTATGAAATTCATATCAGTTGTTAGGTATATCCCAAAAAGTAAATGACTAAATTTTTGTAACGATCCGTTTATTCGTTCGCTTGTTTGTCACTGTTTTTAATTTTATGCTTGTTATCACAATAACCCAAATAATTAGGAATGGATCTTTATGAAATTTATGGTGGTAGTTAGCAATATTAAAAGACATAAATGATTAAATTTTGGTGCAGATTGGTTCGTCGTTTGTGTGTTTGACTCATGTTTGTCATAACGTTTGTTAGCAGCATAACTCAAAAAGTTATGAACGGATCTTCGAGAAAATTGCACAAGCTGTTACAAATACAAATAAGGCACAAATAATTAGATTTTGGAGTTGATGCAAAGAAAATCATTGTTTCAGAGCCAATTTGAATCTTTTGCTACCGTTGCCTCGCTTGGCGGAGGTATGCGCTGTCAGATTGCTCTAGCTGAATCTATATTCTACCTTTCCGAAACAATGTTTGCACAAAAGGTTTCGACGCTGAATTCCTTGTCTTTAACAAGAAACGAAGAGCCGAGGTGACCGACAGAAAGAAAATTGTAATCAAAGTTTATATTGTTTGCATTTTTTAGGTACCAAAACTAACAGCTAAAGAACAAATCAGAGTGAAATTGCTAGCATAAAATCCCTTTAACAGCATAATCTGAAAACGAAACTGAGGCAATTGAAACTGGTGCTTACAAATGAATAAAAAAGATTAATGAATTAGCAGTTGAAATAGCGACAGTCTCAAGTTTTCGACAATAATACGGTGCAAGAACTTTTTTACCCATTGGACTGGTGAGCTTCTCCTTTAGTCATTGGACTGGTAAGCTTCTCCTTTAGCCATTGGACTGGTGAGCTTCACGTTTAGCCATTGGACTGGTGAGCTTCTCTTTTAGCCATTGGACTGGTGAGCTTTTCCTTTAGCCATTGGACTGGTGAGCTTCTCCTTTAGCCATTGGACTGGTGAGCTTCTCCTTTAGCCATTGGACTGGTGAGCTTCTCGTTTAGACATTGGACTGGTGAGCTTCTCGTTTAGACATTGGACTGGTGAGCTTCTCCTTTAGCCATTGGACTGGTGAGCTACTCCTTTAGTCATTGGACTGGTGAGCTTCTCGTTTAGCCATTGGACTGGTGAGCTTCTCCTTTAGCCATTGGACTGGTGAGCTTCTCCTTTAGCCATTGGACTGGTGAGCTTCTCCTTTAGTCATTGGACTAGAGAGCTTCTCCTTTAGCCATTGGACTGGTGAGCTTCTCCTTTAGAATAACTTAAGGCTCAAGGATTTTAAGCTGTTCGTGAATACTGCACGCACTGGTGGATGTTATAGATACAAATAAAAGCGCTTCTATGAAAAGTTATGCCTTTAANTTGGACTGGTGAGCTTCTCCTTTAGCCATTGGACTGGTGAGCTTCTCCTTTAGCCATTGGACTGGTGAGCTTCTCCTTTAGCCATTGGACTGGTGAGCTTCTCCTTTAGCCATTGGACTGGTTAACTTCTAATGTAGAATAACTAAAGGCTCAAGGATTTTAAGATCTTCGTGAATATTCTACGCACTCGTGGATGTCACTTATACAAATAAAAGCACTTCTATGAAAACTAATGCTATTAAACCATGTATGGAATCACATAAAGAGGTAGCATCATGGAAAATTTTAATTTTTCTATATGAAAGATTGGAGTTACTAAAGCATTTAAAGATCTCTGTAATTATTTTTACTTTGATTCATATTATTTAGGCGAAAACAGCAATTAATAACTTTCCGGAATTATTAGCTCTTGTCAATGGTAGACCATTGACGAGAAGAAAAGAAACAAAAAAATTCTGTCCAACATTTCATCCTTGCTCCGCCGTCTCCTGTGACGCGGTGTACTCATGAACCCTCAAGAGATAAGAGCAGGTAGATTACAACACCAATAATGTAAACGCACTAGTACAACAGAAGCACTTGATAGCAGCTCAGCTCCTTTTTTCCTTATAAATTTCAGTATTGCTCACAATGCACTTTATGAATAGAACTTTTGATTTATTTGTAAAGAAATGCGTAGGTAAACAAACTTACGTGAACGTATTGGTGGGTAACTGTGGCCAGTGACGATGTCGTTAGACCAACGCAATGGTGTCTAATGCATGACTAAGATTTTGTTTTAGCTACATATATATCTATATATGTATTTCTATAATATAGATTCTTTTGATCTTAACTATTTATGGTATTTTTCATAAAAAGAGTTTGAAATTTGAGACTTTTGTTAAGCCCACAAATTCTAGTGCGATACCAATTGAAATTACATTGGTTCATATGCATAAAACTCGGGTGAAATATTCATATGCTTCCAATGTAGCTCGATGTACAAACTACGCAGCTATAATCCTTTACTGGCATTAATGAAATTCCTGTGCAAGTTCAAAGCAAGTTTAGACATCAGAATATAGTACAATATCAAAAACTGTTTTTCTACCTTGTTCCAATTAGGTGTCATTGATGTTAGTAGAGAAGAAAGAAGTTATCCTCACCCTACACTGTTAGTGTTAATAATTCTGTAATATCACACGCATATATCTCAAGAAGTTGTATTTCTTCACTAATCGTCACTTACGCGAATCATTGCAACATATTCTTACTGTTTATAAGCGACCTTCTAACGATATCGTCTCATACCCTTAGGCCAACAGATGGCAGCATAAAGAAAAAAAAATACATAAATATATGAAAAAAACTACGGCCTAAACTGGTATTGCCATATAGGCAACACTTTTAAGAGTCCTAAATTATTGCACCAAAAAAATTACCGCATAAAAACCCATTCGCCAAATGATCTCTTAACAGTTAGTAAAATATATTGTGGTGGAAGATTCATGGCGACCTTACAGAAGTCTCTTCACCGTTTAAATTGATGCTTGAAGATGGCACTGATTTGTGGCGAGCTGAATAAAAGTCAGTGAATACAATCTGCACAGTTATTTTTATCATGTATTTATATAATATAAATATAGCAATATTGCGCTTCCTGTGAGATATCTCGTTACGTCGCGCTTCTGGTATTGGAGGCTATATCTGTATTCACTAATATAGAGGCAATAAAATGCGTAGTGTCAACCTAAACAATATTTGCATGTTTTTATGGCATAACTGGATCCAGTTTGACTCACAGGGTGCAAAAGTTAACATTATTGAGGACAAATACTGTTACTGTAGCTACTAATGTAGTTATTATAAGCAAATAAAAAGCATAGGATAGCACAGAAGTAACTGAGGAGTGTCAAATCATCATATTATCATATATTTTTTCATTTTTAGCGTTTTTTCGTACTGTGAAAATGGACTCGTGCAATTTAAGCTCCATTATGTCAAGATTTCTTCAGGTAAAATTTGATAGAACTATCGGTAAACTTTGGGTAGCTTGCCACAACTGTTACTACTTGTACTAATTTTTTTTTTGCCAAATGCTGCACGTGGATTTTTGCCATGCTGTGATGACTGTAGCCATCCAAGTCTCTTAAGCTCCAGTTACAGTCGACAGGCCGGTGGCTTTTTTCCACATGACCGATAGAATCTTAGTAAACTTTAGCCAATTTATGAACCTATGATTACAGCATTCTTTGGGTGTCTAGTTAGGTTTGGCTAGCAGCTGATGTGTCCGTTGTGGCAGATAGAGCACAGGATTTTTTTTTTTTTGGCAGTTCTCCGGAAAGATTGCGCGAAACTAATCTTAAAAAGCCTTTTTTGTACCAATATTGAGACGCTAAAGATCAAAGTGCCTGCTCATACGCAACTTTTTACTTCAAAATTTCCCTTAATTCATAGAAGGCTAAGCTTCTTTCATCAGCGTGTCAAACTGTATCAGTTTTCTGGATGATAATGATAGGTTGACGCGGCTCTTGATATAATACGGTGCAACCATTGCTGTGTTGTAATACGAATATATAGTAACTACCAGTAACCCAGTGCAGCATCATGACATCTTCGTTTCATCTTAGTCCATCTTGGGGCTGATCATGTTAATCTATTTGTTGATACCCCCAAAAAAATTGTACTAAGGTCTTACAGTGTGTGTCAGATATAAACTAAGAGTTATCTAGATTTCGAAAACATCGAGATAAATCTTTATTATCCATGGTTGCTATTGAAGAGTACATATCAGAAGCGCTTCCTTGATAGCAGTGGATTCAACCCCCCCCCCTGGAGTTTGGAATAGAAAGCAGGCAGTAAACGGACCAATAGGTCCATTGCCTGAGAGAATCCACGACTCACGCTCCTGCCCCGTGCGAGATGCTGTTATAGTAAGAACATAAAAAGGTTCAGTAGATATTCGTGCCAATATACTATCGCTCTCCAAGTTAACTATGACACCAAAATATAATCTATTATATATCAGAGGAAAATCAATTCATGTCAATGGTTTAGTATGATGAATAATAAACAATTCGTCTGCTCAGCAGTTAAGTATCCACTAATTCTACAATAAAAACATCATCGTATGTACAGTAGTCAATTGTATCTGTTACTGATCAAATGATTTATTTATCAGATCGGCAACTATCAAAATGAAGGCGGTGGTCAGATGCGAATGAAGCAGAAGAGCAGTAATGAATTATGAGTCACGTTGATATATCGTTACTATATTTTTCCTTAAAAGTGAAATATAGTATCTTGTGTCACATACAGTGATACTTTTTCTTGGTGAATGCAGCCACCAGAAGTTTCAATAATAATCCATTAATACATAGAATAACCTTTATTTTTCCGAGGGTATGGATAGCGCTATTGCAACCGTCCAGCGAATACACGTAGATGTATTACCATAGGCAGCTCTGAGGTGGCTGTACATGCTAAGTACGGTCATGAATATTTATCTAGAGTAACTATATAGTTCATCATATACGAGTAAATATGTCGCATAATATTTGAAACTTCTATGTAGTATACATTGGGTGTAAAGGCCAAAAACTACTTCGATAATAACAAAAATCCATAACACTGTATAATTATGTAAATTTTGAATGTTTTCCGCATTTTCAAATAATTTTACTAAAATTACGTAATTTTAGCCAAGGATGAGACGCACTGAATTGGAAGTACGCCAGTAAGAGTTCCACTAGTAGGAACATGCATGCGTGTTGTCTAAGATAATAGATAACAAGAAAGAGAAATACAAAGCACTATAAGACTGGATATCAAAAAGGAATCGATTCCTTACACAAGTGTTCAGTGTTCACATCAAGTCGTTAAAAAATCAAGTTTAATGAAAGTGCGGGAATCATGAAATCGTTCCTAGTTAATTCATTTCTAAGCTTGACCTTTTGTCCAAATTGTCGGCCTTGTTATTATGTTAGCAAGGGTAAAAAAAAGACTACTTTACGACAGATGATTCTGATAGATTTATATTGGCTGGAACAGGCCAGAGACTCGAAAAATTTAACCATGGGTCTCTGGAGATGATAGCGGCCGTGGTGAGCAGTAAAAAGCTTTAAGAAGGTGTTAGCTACGTCCTTAAAATCTTCGGTGTTGGAGCTTGCGGACCAAAACTTGAACAGCTTTATTCTCGGTCTCTTTAATGATTGAACGGACAAGGGAAGGCATCGGACACTGTTCTTGTTAGAGGAGTTTTATGAAGAAATTGAGTGGTGAGGCCACAATGCAGTAGAGATGAACTGATGCCACGCGAATGGAGGAAAGGTTCTTCTTTCTTCTCCAGTTGATTGGTGTTGATACTCTATAGTGGCGAGAGGGCAGCCTTTCATTCTGAATCGAGGCAACGGTTCGATGGTAATATTGTGCTTGAAATTTAGACCTAATAACTGTAAAACTGAAAAAAGTGAGAGGCGGTAAGTGGGGCATAAATTTGGTTTGCAAAATGATAAAATGTATAAGCCCAAAGAGATGTAAGAGGTAAAGATAAAGAATGAAGGTGTAAGTTCAAATAAGATTTTACTTGCTAATCGCGTACTGAAAGGATAAAAAAGTATAACTATGCATTCAGGCATTAATATGGAGAATCTATCGAGCTCTGCACCAGACAAACAGTTACGACATATGCCTTTAAAGGTACAAAAGTGAAAAACGAGAATGAGCTCCCTGTGAGACAAATAGCTCTGAAAATACCCTCCAGAATACTTGAAAACTTGAAGGAATTCTTCTCATCAGAAATTGCTACGTAAAGCATCTTGGTGCTATTTAAAAATCGAACAATTTCTACCTCAGAAAGGCTGCGGAAATTGGCGAAAAGCGAAAAAAATGAAAGAATGTTATTCACGAAAAATAGCCACGAAGAAATCCAATTGTGGAATCTATTTGCAAATAGAACTAGTTGTGAACAAGAAAAGCAGTAACGAAATAGTTATTTTGGAATAAAAAATCAGATGATTCCCACGTAGGTGAAGAAAAAAAAGCCACAAAGAATATCTTCATATGAATGAAATTGAAAAACCTCACGAGCTCAGCCAAAGAAAAAGTGTTACGAAAAATAACTTTTTGGGTTAAAATTGAATCTCAGTAATAGGTTAGACGACTCTGAAATATCTATATACATGTACGTGATGAAGAAAAATACAATAGCACAATATGCGAGACGGTGCTAAGAAAATGTATTGTAGAATTATTTTCAGGTCACTTGAACGTCTTCAGTTTCACACGGCGAACACGGCAACGATAGTTAGGTAAAACCAGGCTAGGGAGTAAATCCAGAGTGAACTATAAAGTTTACCACCCAGAGTAAATGGGTGGGCACAAGCTGCAGCTTGTGTGTTTCTCCCAAAGACTTTGAGTACACAGCAGAAGAATACAACCAATGTCTCTCGTTGTTGTATTCCTACAACATCCATAAGCAGCTCACCCTCCGTCGATGGGACAGATTCATCACATCAATCCCAGCGGACCAGCGACTGGCTGAGCTAACAAGTTGGTCGAGTAGAGGCAAATGACATGCTGCAGCCGAATCCCCGACCGGTGTGCAATACTCCAGTAAAGGCTGCTGAAAAGCTTAAACACACCTACGAGCCACATCCATATTTCCAAATACAGCATTCACTTTACACGGAAGACCAATCGAGCTCAGAGTGCGAATCGTCAAAATATACGCTTCACACGTGAGCTTCTCATCAAAGAGGACACCAATAATCTCCAAAGAGTCGGACCCGTGCTGCACAGGGTCATCTATTTTCAAAGGTGGAAGGTGGGGTAAGAGTATCCCAGACCGACTGACAATCATAGACTTAGTCTTACTCGCATTCCGCTTCACACCACAGGCCCAAGGCCAATAGAGTTAAAAAGTAACTTGCACTACACTGTTAAAGAGGAAGATTGTGAACGTCCCCCCAGCATAATATCGCAAGCCAGTGAAATTAAAGTCTAATGTATGCATAAAAGTATTGATTTACTTGAAGGTACAAATAACCTTTACTTCCTAAAAGGAGATTTGTTGCTGTACCCGTTTTAAATTTGGTAGAAGAATAATTCCGACTACGTTTGATGATAAATTTAAATAATCATAATAATAATAATGATGATAACAAATTTAATATTGGGTCACAAAGTAAATGTAACGTCCAACATCGGTCACTCTACGTCAGTAATAAATAAGATCTACTATTAGTTTTGACACTAAGAGGTTTATATATTTATAACAAGAGAGAGGATGTTGAGTCAGTTGTATAAAATGCATGAACGCAACTTATACTCGTAGCGTCCATTCGTTTCACTTCACTTAGTTTCTTACTGTATTTACGTCTCTGTAAGGCGGAATTTAATGAGCTTCTAAAAACTTTGAAGGTGCCAAAAATATTTAAAAAGAAATGAAGACGAGAGTCAAGCATGCGCAATGGATTCACGAAACTCAACCTCGCGCTGCTAAGGTCACGACATTTTATGTTCGTGCTATTAAACCAAAATCCCTCTTGAACCCACAGCCCGCAGGGTAACACAACTTCAGACTTCAATACATTGATATGCACCGAGCCCGTATCTTTAGACAGACTTTGTACCCGAGGTGCGGAATGCTGACACACAGATACACACCACACTGTTACCTAGACAGTACCGCTTCCCTTACACTGAGCTGTAAATGAGACGCAATAATATTTTAATCTTAAAAGTAGAAAAAAAGCTGCTGGAAAGTAAGAGGAGAATCAAACACTCGTAGTCCACAGGTCGCTGCACGTTACTTTCACAACGTAAAAAACTGTCTTGAAATTATAATCCTGAGGTGTCAAAATAAAAAAGTACCTAAAATATAGCGAGACGAACTCACAAATGTTAAATGAACCGACAAACACACATACTACGCCATATATATTTACAGGTGACTACATATCACCACTAATAATCTTAAATGGGACATCGTACATTAATAACATCATTACGGCGGTGGCAGACGAAGAAAATTTTCTAATGCTATCGTTGGATTCGGTTGAATAATAAGCCGTTAATTTCATGCATGGATAATTCTTCCATGCAAATATGTCATCATTATTGCAGAGTGTTGTTACAGCAGTTAGTATGATGAAGATATCACGCTTGAGTTCTTAAATTAATGCTAAGAGTGTTAAGTTGAGGCCTGAATGTATTTTTTTAATGACTAACAATGCAAATCTTCGCTACTGGCCTGGAAAAATAAAAATTTGAATTTAACGCTTGAAATAAACTTTCGCTGAAAATGCGGGGGACCTTGTGATGCCCTTAGTAATATTAACATTTTACAAATCGCTTTTTGCTAGATTTATATAAAGTTAATATCTATACGCATTTGCCCGAGGTACGTTAAGTATAATTTTTTAACAATGTTCAAAATAATGCAATGTATGGAAAACATAGATAAATATACATTTTAAACTAAAATTTTACAGGTTGTGTGACGAAAAAATCTCTGTTAACTTAAACTTGATCGTTCCAAATTTAGACATGCAACGATAAAGAGAGTCCGTTAATTAAATAACAAAAAAAGTAGAATTCAATTCTGACACACTGCGTAAAAAAAACATTCTGATGATAAACTCATATAAACACATCGGATAGTAAAAATATCCATTCAGATAATAATAAAAATAGCTATGAAATGACATGGCTGCTCATATCTATATGGAATACTCGTAACAGTTCCTGCCCTGGCAACTCCACCTGATCGGATTACTAAATCGACTGAAGGTTCAAGTTTCATTAGGGGATTTGGACATACTAATCCCCATCAAACGGAGGCTTAACAGAAGCAGGCGTAAAAATTGCTTGGCATCTTAGAAGGTTTACATTGGTTTAGGTTGAAAATTATCGTGATGGGCATTATCTTGCCACCTAAACACATAACCTGTTCAGTCTCTTCCACCACCTCCTGATGCAATAAGATACAAGAGAAGTATGCGCACGACTCCGGCCACTAGTACATGAGCCAAACTAACTGCTCGACAGCTTCACCAAGTTTCAAAGAAGAATAATGGCCCTTAGAAAAATTCGGTGGTTACGCGATAGATGAAAAACCAACATGCATTTGTTATCACACGCGTAGAGCTTAAATTTGAACTAAAAATAATAGCCATGGATGAATGCTGGCAAAAATAGCTTGAAAACGGTTGAAATGAAGGATATAAAGGAAAAGGAATGAATGACTTTAACTGATGTTAGAGGGGTAAAAAGACGGAAAAACTGGTGAAAAATGATGTCTAAGCTTATGTACTGTTAGGTTGGCGAAGACAAACCCGAAAACTGGTGAAACCAAACTTTTGAAAAATAAATAACAATGACAAAAGTTGGTCCCGGTTAGATGGATAAAAATAAACATGCGTGTTGTCATCACACCGAGAGTTTTATACTGAAATCATGACCAAGCACAAAATTGATAGTTGGGAACAACTGACAGGTTTTTGAACATCGTAAGTTCAGGGCATAAAACTGTAAAAGGTATGGCTAATTTCAGTGCTTCAAAATACAAGCATAATTAGTTATCAAAAGCTGAAGGATTTTAAGTTTGCAAAGTAATTCTGGAACTCAGCTACTAAATTAGGAGAGTAAATCTAATCTAATACTAAGAATAGCCTTCGTGTGTTTATAAATAAATATATATATAAATATATATA